>CAJHQP010000178.1:0-250040 GCA_905132765.1 Moricandia arvensis | reverse complement strand
GCTGGTGCAAAAGCAGCGTCCATGGATTTCACAGCGTCTTTAACATCATACCCAAATATATTATCACCTGAGGACGTATACAAAACCCTAAAAATAATCAATATCTACCATGAGCAGGACATGGTCTGAGCATATGCTAGAGGAAAAAGATTTACATATGTATATATAATTTCTCAAATTTGTAAAAATAAAAAAAAAATATAAATTTTACTAAACGCCTCAAAAAATCTTGTGACTGGCTCTCTGGCCAAGTTAGAGTGTTTTCAATATGGGATTCTAACTAGGCATGAGCGCATGCAGGGTACTTGGGTTTTTCGTCTTACCCGTTACTTGACTTGTCTTGTTCAAGTATTAGAATTTTTGACTTGTACTTATACTTGATTCGATCAAGTACTTGTTAGTCAAGTATTTGTCTATGTTTTAAATACTTACAAGTTACTTGGTAATACTTGTTTGTTTAGATTTAAATTTTTTAAATTAAATGTACCAAAACAAATAAATATATGTTTTTTTCATATTTTTGTTACTCTACTTAATTTATTCAAGTTATTTGATTTAATGCGTGTATATAACTCATCTAAAATAAGCATATATTACATTAAATACTTAAAATGCTAATATTATTTATGAGTTTCATTATAATATCAATAGTAAAACAAGTATTTTAAGGAATATTATAATTTTTTAGAATCAATAACGAGTAATAAAACAAGTAACGAGCCGATTATTAAAAAAATTATGATACTTGATATTTGACTTGTACTTGCAAGTAGTAAGATTTGCTTGTTACTTATTTTGACAACGCAAGTACTTTCTTTTTCAAATCGAGTACGAATCAAGTAGCAAGTATTGATCGGGTAACAAGTATTAGTGCCGAGCCCTAGAATTCTTACCGGTAAATACGATGAGGTCAGGTTTCTCGGCTGCAATTACTCGGATCGTGAAGGCGGTGGTGTTGAGGTCGGAGCAAGGCTTCTGGCTAGGAAGGACATTGAGACAGCCAGTAGTCGCGCCGTTTGCGTAGTGCATATCCGCAACTTGCAGTATCTTGAACTCGCCGTTCGCGCCGAAGCTGAGTTTACGACCTTGTGCTGATGCTGGAGCTGAACAAAGACAAAACAAAAACACGAAGAAGAGGAGTAAGAAGTCAAAGAGGCTTGTTTTTCTTTTGTTGTCCACCATTTTTATGGCTCCAGTAGAGTTGAAGAGGTGGAGGTGGATATGATTGTAGTCTCAGTGCAGAAATATATAAGCAATTTTGTGTAGGAAGGGACCATCATGATAATGAAAAAATATATATATGTTTACGTGCTCACGTCCAATTAGTTAAGTAATTAACATGAGCATTTATATGCCACATGGTTATCTCTTAAACATTACTCTAATCCATTGAACGTCTATTACTTAATTAATTTAAAAGGCATCAATCTGGCATATTCGGCATTATGGGGGCCATAGAGGAAGTCTCAAGGCTTTTTCTTGTACTGATTTCACCTTCTCACATTTCTTTTGATTTGTGATTTTCAAATCTCTGTTTTAAAATCAAATTGGAGTATTTCCACTAATAATAACTCTTTTCACTATTGTTTTTTGGCTTCTTTGATTTCCAAAAATATAAAATGATCAAAGAGAACTATCCTTTGGTGGATTGAGGAGAATTGCTTTAAACGTGCTTATATATATAAAAAAAATATCATGAGTCATAGTCGCTTCAAAATTGACCACACAACTACCGATCACAAATTTAGCCACGTGCTCAAAATAATAATAAAGAAATGTATAAAAAATTGCTTGTATGAAAAAAACAAAACTGACGGAGCCATTAAAGAAAGACTTTCAAAATTTCATAATAAATTTTGGAACAAAAGTAATTTTATAACCTAAGACAATTATGATGTGCACATGTTTCTACTATTTTTTTTGTCAACAACCCATTGAAACATTAGACCAAGTATTGTTCAGATGATTCGATTCTTCGAGGAACGCATTCGTCTGTCCGTGTCTGATCTATATGGGAGAAAATACGGTCTCTAGATCTTGCTTCTTTTGCTAAAAAATCCGTTCGATCATTCTTACTCCGAGGTATATGTATCAAACTGACGATATCAAAATCCTCCTGGGTAGACTGGTACAACTCAATTTCTGACGCAAAAGCTGGCCAATCTAATTGGTTCAAGATCATGTCTAAAAGATCCAAACAATCCGTCTCAAACCGAATTGAGGTCATCCTCATATCTCTCATACAAGTAGCTGCCCAAAGCATCCCTTCTATCTCCGCATGTAAGGCGGAAAGGCTCCTAGAACACGCCTGTAATCCAAAAGTTTCCAAGCCCCTATGATTCACAAAATATTCTCAAAAAGATTTAAAAGATCACAAAACACACAACACAATCTCTCTCGTTGAGTTCTCTATCCATGCGGTTAATGTTGACTGCAAAGGAGATTTCCTCAATGACCCAAACTCTATTTTGATCCAAACATTAATCAGTTTCTCATGTTTTTATATCTCTTATTCTTCTTTTTATGTGTGAAGTTCTTTTGTCGTGGATTAAAAAAGAAAATTTTATATTTTTTAATTTATTTTTGCAATCTCCAATTTGGAATTTGTAACCATGGGCAATGACAAGAAATTCGATCTCATTGTGTTGAATCAAAGACTAAGTGGTAAGCAACTAATTCTAACTGTTTTACTTTGGAAATAATTACCATGAAAGCTACCATAGTTTGTTATCGTCGTGGAGATTGAAGTTTATTGGTGTTACTTCAATAAAAATGCAATTTCTTTGTTGTATAGTGATGTTTTTAGAATTGTTGAAATTGACAAGTTAAATATTTATTTCTTTCGAGAGAATTAATATATTGAATTTTTAATCGATGGATATTTATAGATCTAAATTGGAGTTTGACCAATGTTATATAACAAAAGAAATCTGAAAGAAAAGTTTGGAATATCAACGATCGTATGATTGCTGAAAGTAATCACATCGAAAATTTTATTATTGAAGATGTTCAGAAGAAAGCTTCTACACATTTTATTTTGTCAGTTGTAATTTTCAATTTGTAGTTAAGGTTATTTTTATTATTGTCTTTGTAATGTTATAGTTTATGTAATAAAATAATTGTTTAAAAAAAGTGGATATGTTGTTACAAAAAAAAAAAGAAAAAAAAGAGGATACAAGTGGCCCAAACGAGCCTAAACGGAGAACCTAATATTATTTAATGGGCCGAATCTTTGCGTGTGTTAATAATCAATACGCAGCGTGTTGGTAACCTGGACTTTTCCTTTTTCTGTTTTTTTTCTTTCTAATATTCCTTACAATTTTACAGTTTTTTTTTTTGGTCTGAGGAACGGAGAATAATGTTGCAGTTTCCGACGTGGATGAGCCAGTTTCCGTCATCGACAAAGATGATTCCGGCATCGCATTTGCTACCTATACAGTGGCCCCAGCCCCAGAACGATGAGATTCTTCTCGCCATGGAAGAAGCTGAGTTCGAAGAAAAGGTTCCTCTCTACTCTTTCTCCATCGAAATCCAATTGATACGAGCTGAATCCGAGTGATATCTGATTGGTGGCTGAAGGATTTGTACCGTATAGGTTTCATTTAGTGAGGTTAAGTGGTTACTAGTTAGTTTTGAAAGAATAAAGGATCAATCTTTGAATTTTGATGAAGGTGGTTTTGTTGATCATTGACTAGATGCTTTAGTTTATGTGGTTGTTCTTCGATCTCTCTTCTTTTGGAACCTACTCTGTTTTGGTGCTATGTTTTGAGTATATAAGTTAGCTGTATAATTACTATGTAGACTCCATGGACATTGTTGAGTGGTGGGTATCTTTCAATGATCAGAAATATAAATTTTTGATCTTTCTTCTCTTTTGGTGTTATGTTGGCAAACATTGTGGATATGGTGTTTCCTCTAATTGTATGTATTATAAACATGGAAGATGAAAAAGGGAGAGTGATAAAATCAGACAAATCGTCCATTTTCAGTTTTGTTATATTGTGAATGCTAAGATAAGCTTTTGAGTATATTCTTGGTTGTGTGAGGTTTGGTGCAGTGTAACGAGATAAGGAAGATGAGTCCTAGCTTACCCGTAATTGGAAAACCAGTCGTTGATAACCATCAAGAAGAGGATGATAATGAAGCAGATGATGATGATGATGATGATGCAGACAATGCAGAGGAATCAGATGGTGAAGAATTTGAGCAAGAAACCGGTTAGAACAATCTCCATAACAAAAAAAAACAAAGTTCATTGATGGCATTAGCTTTGATCTTTGGGTTACCTTTCTCCTTTTGTTAGGAACAATTAGTTTTGGCCTCAGAATTTTATCCATGTTTTATTAGTTTTGTCTGAGTTTCATGCTGTTCATTTTCGTTCCTTGAAAATGCTAAAACCATGTGGGTTGGCTTGGCTTGGCTTTTTGTTTTGTGTAATGGCAATTCATGTTCATGATTTAAAACTTTCCAACATTTAACCGCTGTAGAAAACCAGTTGTCCAGAATAATGAAATTTAAAGAACGTATATCAGCTGAACAGATGAATATATATAAGTTTATGATATTGTATGACTGAAAAATTGAGTCTTTTTATGTCTTTGAATTTAAAATGTTGAAAAGGGAGCTGAATTTCGTGTACTGTGTCTGCTGGTTGATTTTTCAACAAAAGAAAATGTTGAAAATCAATTTAAGCAGAAAACAGGAGATGTGTGGTACTACAACTACTCCAAAAGTCAATTCTCTAATAAATCATTGAACAACAACTAATATACTTTATTTATTTTTTTGTGGTCTCCCAAGTTTTCAAGAACGGGACAAAGTTACTCACCAACTTCTACATTCTGTCCCATTCACACGTTGCGGCAACTTTGGAACTCCACTAAAATACACAGCTAATTCACCTAATCATAATGTGTTCTTTCTCATATGTCCCGATTAGTTTTAATAGACTTTGATACTAGTGTTTAACTCTCTTTAATATTTCTCAAAAGGAACCCGTGTGAGCAACCGATCACATGTCCTTCTCTAATCCTGATGAAACATGTAAACGAAACCGAATGTTACGAAAACAATTAAATATTTACTTGAACAAACAATAAAGGAAAAGAGGCCCAAAACCAAAACACAAAAAGGCTCATATGTTGCGGACGGCTGACACGTGTAGACAAACGAATCAACTAGCCTACACGCGTCAAACATCCCTGATCATTAGACAACAGTACAGTCTCTCAGTACTCGCCACGTATGACGTATATAAAAAAGAACGTCGTACGCGCTAACACGTGGTAAACGGCAACTCTAACGGTTCGTAACGGTCCCGGACTAATGTTCCATCTCGTTCTCCGTCTAAACTAACTTCTCCGCTGGTCACGTCTCCGACGGTAAAATGCAAAGGAAAACATTTCATTCTTCTCTTCACAAAACACAATCACATCGTATAAAATAAAATCACCTAAAATTTAATTCTCGTTTTCTTATTTTATGTTTTTTTTAATTTGTTTTTCTTTCATCGTCGTCGTCATCGTTGAACATTCCAATTTTTCGTCAATGCCGGATGAGCCTAGAATCTCTGTGTCCACAACACGCATAGCAATACGATTCTCCGTATCTGTGATTAGATCTTCTACCTAGATCCATGGGAGGCAGACAATACCGAGATTGTAGATATCTCCCGTACGCCGACGACGGCGAGTTCGGCGGGGAGGGAGTAACGGAGACCGAGAACGGAGATTTCGGAGATCGATCGCTGCTTGAAGACGACGGAGATTCCTGTCGATTCCCTCTCGGAAGCGATAGAACGGCTCGGATCTTGGCTCCGGAGAAGCGATCGTACTCCTCGACGATGTTCGCTAGTTCCTCATCTGATTTGACGGAGATTAGAGTCTCGAGGTCGCCGTTTGGTAATTGACATCGTAGATCAACGGAGTATCCGCAGAATTCGAATAGTTTCTTCATTAGCTCTGGAGAATAACAAAAACAAAAAAATTCAAAATCAAATCTCAATTTCGTGATTGAATCGAGAGGAGTGATTACGAAAGCAGAGACGAACCTTGGAAAGAGATAGAACGATGGACGGAGAGGACTCTGGTATGACCTCCGATGTAACGGAGCTTCCCGTCGGTAGAACGAGGGAGGATTTTGCCGCCGTAGCTGCATAGAAACTTAAGACTGCTTCCACTGTTAACATCAACGGCCACCATGCTTCTATTTTCTTTTAGTTAAAGAAAAAAAATACAATTTTTTTGGAGGATTTGTGAGAGGAGGGAAATTATTTTTTTTGTTTAGTCTGTTTCTTTGGTGTCTTAAACCGAGAGGAAAGGTTGCAGATGGGCTGGTTTTATAGGCAGGTTGTGACGTCACCAGTGGGACCTCTACGCGTATGGGTTATGGAAAGTTCGTTGGACCTTTTATGGGCTTTTGGACCAATTCTGTTATTCCATAACGGAATATTCCCTCTACTAATTAAATTCCATCGAAAAGAAATCGCGTTATTTTAAGTTGGTTCAACAAAGAAGAGCGCTAGTATTAATTTTTTTTAATTATGATTCGTACCATCTTAGCAGCCCTTCTCTTCCATGTTTATGTACTAAATCACATGAAAATTGATTATTCAAATTATTTTTTTGATTTCTTTTTTTTTTGCATTCAATGGGAGCTTTATTACGTTGAGAATTTGAGATTCTATGTATGCCATGTATTATCATATGGCAAACCAATGACTCGATTTTGTTAAAATAATTATGGGTCAACCCACAATATATACTTTAAATTGTTCGAAAAGCATATATGGTATATTCCAAAAATATGTGATGAATTAAGCGTAGATGGTAAGTTTAAAGATTCCAATAATTTGGCGTAGAATGGTAAGTATTGAATTTTTTTGGAACTGTTGGAATCTTTAGACCTACCATCCATACCTCCAATAGTAATTTTATTGATCCAGAACAAGACATAAACGATTGGTTCAGTCCAACCCTTGTAGCCCATTAAGTGGTCACTCATGGCCCATCTCTCAGACTAGGCCTAGGCATTTTAACCTGGACCCGAAGATCCGACCCGGAACTACAGGTTCGGGTCCAAAACCGGAACCGAATATTTTACCCTTTAGGTCTAGCGATGGAGGACCCGTGAGTAGCAGGTTTGGGTCCAGAACCGACCCGGGACCCAATCGGGTATTTTGGAAACCGGAAGTAATTAGAGATAATGATTCTTAAAACCCTCGAAGGTCTCTTACACTTTCCCTTGTAGACATGATTGTCTTTCCATTCCCCAAAAAAAGATTGAGAAAAGGAAATTGGCTTTTATTAACCATAAATTTGAAAATCAAACACATTACAAACTGGAATCAGAGAATTTCGTGTATTCTCCTCCATCAGAGGCGTCTAGAAATCGATCTCGGTTAATCCTATTCCCTAATTTCTTCGACCTTTTTTTTTTCTGTTACTGAAGTCGAGATTGACTTGAGGTGTAATCAGGTATAATTACATGTTTTTGTTCTAGTTTTACTTGATTTTTATTTGTTTGTTGTTCGTTTTTTTATTTTTCTTGTTGTTTGTTGTTTGACATTAATGTTCTGTTCATCTTTTTGTTCTGAGTTGGTTTACGTTTTTGTTCAGTGTGACATGTTTTTTGTTTGACTTTGTCTTGAAGCGATGTGTTGTTCTTGTTGTGTATTGCTTTATAATTAAGTTATTATGTTGTTGCTTCTTGTCGTGACTTTGTATCCACTTTGACTTCACAATTTTGACTTGGTGTTTGTTGTCGTTATTTTATTTTTCTTCACAGCAAGAGTGTTTTCAGTTTTCTTCTTGCTGGCTTGCTTTGTTGCAATATGTTTAAGTTATTATTTTTCTTTTTGTCGATTACAAGGTGGGACCAAAGACACATTACTTGAAGTGATTATATTTTCTTGCTGTTAATTCTTTTTGATTGATTCATTGTGATATTTTATCTTTAACAATGAAAGCTTGAAGTGATTATATTTTTTTGCTATTAATTCTTATTCTTTGATTTTGTTGTGGCTTTTGTATTGTATTGTAGATGGCGTCTTGTGATAATCCAGAGGAAGTAGATGAGCACAATCGTGGTGGTGATGATGGTTCTGATAGTTCAACTGCAGATAAGCTCAAACTACAAGAGTTCGTACTAAAGGGAAACGTAAAGAAGCAGAAGGAGGCGGTGCTTCAAAGTCAAGAAAGAAGAATAAAACTACATCGTGGGTTTGGGATCATTTCACCAGAAAGAAAGATGACTGCGTCAATGCTTGCTGCAACCATTGTGGCAAAGAAATGATATGTCCAAGCAAATCTGGAACTTCTAACATGAAGAAGCATTTGAATTTTGCCTGCAAAAGTAACCCGATGTGGCTAGCTGCGAACAAATTTAAGAAGGATGGTCATGGTCCTGAAGGTGACAGTAGTAATGTGAATATGTGTAAGGTATCAGACAGTGTTATTAGGGAAGCTACAAACGAGATGATGGTCATAGGAGTACTACCTTTATCATGGGTAGATGGTTTCGCTTGGAGACATTTTACTGATAAAATTAAGCTAGGCATCCCTCATTCTCGGAGAACTGCATCTCGCGACATTGTTAAGACTTATGTGGAAAAGAAAGTGGCCATGAAGAAGATACTCGAGGAGAACAAGCAACGCCTCTCTCTGACTACTGATATATGGGTTGCTCCTCATACTGGTGCTAGTTACATGGTCATTACAGCCCATTTCATTGACGCTTGGTGGCAGTTAAAGAAGATGATTATAGGATTCAAGAATGTTTATGACCACAAAGGAGCAACGATCTCTAAGACTCTTCTTGAATGCTTAGAAGAATGGGGCATCAAGAGAGTGTTCAGCATAACTGTTGATAATGCCACTGCTAATGGTTCAGCATTGAGAAGGTTTAAGGAAAGTTTCATGAAAAATGGAGCTGATGCACTGGTTTTAGGAGGTTGTTATCTGCATCTTCGGTGTGCAACACACATTCTGAATCTGGTTGTCAAAGAAGGTCAGCTAGAGGTTGACAACAATATAAATGCCATTCGAAATGGCATTACTATGTGAGGTCTTCTACACAGAGACAAATATCATTCGGACGCTGTGTTGAGTCTGGAAAGATTCAAAGAGGAAGCTTACCTTTAGATGTGAGAACAAGATGGAACGCCACATATCTGATGCTAGAACATGCGATGAAGTTCAGAGTGGCCTTTGAGAAGATGGAAGCTGAAGACAAGCCCTACAACGACTACTTCAATGAAATAGTGGATGGGCAAAAACGCATTGGACCACCAGAAACAGAAGATTGAGAAGCTGTTAATAGGTTAGTGCAGTTCTTAATCATCTTTTACAGAGCTACATTAGTTTTGTCAGCTTCGAATACAATTAGTGACTTAGTGCACACAAATTATATCATGCAATCTACACTGTCACAAGGAACATTAGCTTGTTAAGCACAACCTCAGGCCCTGATGAAATATTAAGGTCTAAAGCTGCTGCCATGGATCGAAAATTAGGAAAGTATTGGTATCCATTTGGTGATAAAGTTGAGTTTAATAAGATGGTCATTGTCGCTGGTGTTCTGGATCCAAGCAAGAAGATGAAGTTTGTAGTTAAGTGTTCGAGAAACTGTATGGAGAAGGCAATGTTGAGGTTACACTTCTGACTAATGAGACAAAGGACATCTTGAGAAGTTTGTTTGATGAGTATAAGAGTAACGTCATCAACAATGTGGCTGGTGGTGGTCAAGCTGTTAATAGTCAGTCTCAGTCTCAGTCTCAGTCTCATGGTACTTCAGCTCAGTCCCAAGAACAATTTGTAGAAGAAGTATCTCAACAAACCTTACTTGGGAATGGACTGGCATATGAAAGCATGAGTGACCTCTACCTTGAGCTTGTGAATGAAGAAGGGGTTCAAGAAAAAACAGACGAGCTGGATTTGTATTTGAAAGAGAGCGTGGAGTATCCAAATTTAATGGATGGTACTGAATATGATGTGATGTCATGGTGGAGGGTTAACAGTCCTAAGTTTCCAGTGCTCTCAACAGTAGCCAGAGATGTGCTTGCAATGCAAGTGTCTTCAGTAGCTTCCGAATCAGCCTTCAGCACAAGTGGTCGTGTCTTAGACTCAAGCAGAAGCTGCTTGACACATTTTATGATAGAAGTCTTGGTGTGCACTGAGCAGTGGCTCAAATGTGAGATTAAATTCAAAGAGAAAGGACTCATAAGGAATGAGCAAATGCTTTCTGAATTAGAGAATCAAGATGACCTTATGAGAGGTAAACAAGTCTAATAGCTTTATTTACATTATGAATTTTACTTTGGATTACTTACCTTGACTTTTTCCATTTTTATTTTGTAGAATTTGAACCTGCCTTCAAGCAGATCTAGTAAGTGTTTTGTGCTTGTGTTTTTTCAAATTTAAACATGTATTGTGGTCGTAAGTATCATTCTCTTATATGTGAGTATTGATAATGTTTTTAGATAAGATAATCTGATGATGGTAGAGTTCTGGACGTTGGACCTGGCCCAGTTGGAGATGCAGCTAGTATGATGGAATTTCAATTGAAAGCATGCTTTTATTTTTATGTTTTTGAATTGATGAAGATGAACTTTTCTCTGTTATGTTATCTTTGATACTTTGAGTTTGAGATTTGAGAGTGTGATCTCTGTTTTTTTGTGTGTTTTAATGGCAACTTGATCATGTTTTAAGTTTATTAGTTATGGTTATGGTAATTGCACTGCTGCAGTTTTAGAACGTGTGTTTTGTAATGGTTACAATTCATGGTTATTGCAAAATGCAAGTTTTCAAAATTACAGGTTTGAGGTTCGGGAAAGTTACATGTTAGTGGGTATGAGTAGACCTGAAACACGTATTTAGACCCGAAAATATGTAGAATTGACCCGGAATATCAGGAACCGACCCGAAAATAGACCCGACATACCTGGATCCGACCCGACACAGTAAATAACCAAAAAAAATTCAGGTATTTGCGGGTACGAGATAAGTGGACCCGAACCGACCCGTACCCGACAAGACCCGTCCCGGAACCGACCCGAATTTTTTAAAGTACCTATATGAGTCTAAATCTCCAAGATCCGAAGGACCTGGACCCGAAAAGACCCGACCTGAACCCGATCCGAACCCGACCCGAGGACTTGGATGCCCAGGCCTATCTCAGACAAAAATAAATAAAATCCACTGTTTTTGACGGGCACATAGACCGATAAACGGAGATTTGAAGAGTTAGTTCGGCCCATATATGTCTCCGGGGCTGAAGCTGATTGGTTTATGAGCAGCCTGGGCGACTCACCTGCTTGCATTAATACTTTTTTAACCCGTCACACTCCTGATCCCTGCACGTTAATGTGGGCACATTTACTGAAAAATGTACCTAAAAGTTAACCAATACATTCAAAGTCTTAACTTTTATGAATTTTAGTTTTATCTTAATACAAAGTTCGTGGATAATCTTACATTTAGCTACATGTTCTAAACACTTTAATATTTCATAGCTAGTTGCATACTTTTTTTTTGAAAATATGATTACAAAATACGGCTATGATCATAATTATACAGTTTCACAGACGATTAAAGCTAGTTGCATATTTGAGATGTATTAAATTACGTATTTAATATAATTTGTATTTAGATAAGCTTTTAAATGATCTTGGATTAATTACGAAAGTTAATATGATTTTAACTAAATCGCTTTATAATTCCATTTTAACAAAGAAAACCCACGAGAACACTACAAATCACTAAAAAATCTCTTTAAATACATTATTTAATAATAACATTAGATTTCACAGTATATTTTAAATCATAGCTTCAAGAAATTTCAAATTAAATACACCATTTGGTGTTGTATATATATATATATATATAAGACTTCATGATATTCTTGTTTTGTTTTATATCATTTATTAAATTTATCATGTGAACTAATATAATATTACTCGGTAGATTTTAAATTTACTCATATAAACTAAGTTTATGATTCTTAGTTCGAATTTTAAAACATTTCCTAAAACAAAAAATTCGCTGCATTTTATTTTAACAGTATATATTAAAAATCAAAATAGTATAAAATATTAATAATTTTGGAATGTATAGATTTACTTTGAAAATATGATTTTGGAAACAGGTGATTAGATAGATATCATGTAATTTATAAAGGTGTATTATCTTTAACCACACCTCACCACTTTTGTCTAAAGAGCAAAAAAAAAAAAAAAACTTGGGAGTAGAGAAGCGACATGGAGACAGACGAGAGCGGCGTCTCTTTACCGTCAGGACCCGACGGTCGTAAGCGACGAGTCAGCTATTTCTACGAGCCAACGATCGGCGACTACTACTACGGCCAAGGACACCCCATGAAGCCTCACCGGATCCGTATGGCTCACAGTCTTATCGTCCACTACAACCTCCACCGTCGCCTCGAAATCAGCCGCCCTTACCTCGCCGACGCCGCCGATATCGGTCGCTTCCACTCCCCCGAGTACGTCGAGTTTCTCCGCTCCGTTTCGCCGGAATCCCTCGGCGACTCGTCGTCGCGGAGCTTCAGGAGGTTCAACGTCGGCGAGGATTGTCCCGTCTTCGAGGGGCTGTTCGAGTTTTGCCGCGCTTCTGCCGGAGGATCGATCGGCGCCGCCGTTAAGTTGAACCGGCAGGACGCGGATATCGCGATTAATTGGGGCGGTGGGCTTCACCATGCGAAGAAGAGCGAAGCTTCTGGGTTTTGCTACGTAAACGACATCGTTTTGGGGATTCTCGAGTTGCTTAAGATGTTTAGGGTAAATGCTTATCTCAATTAGCCTGAAAGGTTGAAGCTTTATTGCGTCTGATGATTTTGAATCTTAATTAGGGTTTGATGTTTTTGCTACGTAAACGACATCGTTTTAGGGATTCTCGAGTTGCTCAAGATGTTTAGAGTAAATGCTGCATCTCAATTAGGGTTTAATGTTATCTTGTAGATTGGTTTTGGTAGATTTTACCTGAAAGCTTGAAGCTTTATCGCGACTGATGATTTTGAATCTTAATTAGGGTTTAATGTTATTGTATCCCTGATGATAGCATTGTTGCAGAGGTTAACATTGTTTATATGCTAATATGCTTTCATCTTGCAGCGAGTTCTCTACATTGATATCGATGTTCACCATGGAGATGGAGTAGAAGAAGCATTTTACACCACTGATAGAGTTATGACTGTTTCTTTTCACAAGTTTGGGGACTTCTTCCCAGGAACTGGTCACATCAGAGACGTTGGTGCTGAGAAAGGGAAGTACTATGCTCTTAATGTTCCTTTGAACGATGGTATGGACGATGAGAGTTTCCGCAGCTTGTTTAGACCTCTTATCCAGAAGGTTATGGAGGTTTATCAGCCTGAAGCGGTTGTTCTTCAGTGTGGGGCTGATTCCTTAAGCGGTGATCGGTTGGGTTGCTTCAACTTGTCAGTCAAGGGTCATGCTGATTGTCTCCGGTTCTTGAGATCTTACAATGTTCCTCTCATGGTCTTAGGTGGTGGAGGGTATACTATTAGGAATGTTGCTCGTTGCTGGTGTTATGAGGTCTATTTCATCTTTTTTGCACTTCTTCTATGTTTTTTGGTTTGTTCTTGAACGGTTGGTTTCTGTTGCAGACTGCAGTTGCGGTTGGAGTAGAGCCGGACAACAAGCTCCCGTACAATGAGTACTTTGAGTATTTCGGACCAGACTATACGCTCCATGTGGAGCCAGGCCCAATGGAGAATTTGAACACACCAAAAGATATGGAGAAGATAAGGTAAGATATCCTGCTACCCATTTCCATGATTATTGCAAGGGAACTCATGCATAATCTCAGTGTAACTTTGGATTTTATCTTTGTGCCTGTTCCGATGGTTCACTAAAGCTTTACATGCTCATAGCCTCCTTGGGTTTTTTGTCAATAGAAATGTTTTGAACGTAGGGAAGTTAAAAACTTGTTGAAACTTTCAGGAACACATTGTTGGAACAACTTTCTGGACTAATACACGCACCTAGTGTGCCGTTTCAGCACACACCTCCAGTTAATCGAGTCTTGGATGAGGTAAAGTTTTCAGCCACCCATTGATGTATATTTTCTATTGGGACCGACTCATTAGAGCCTTTTTTTTTTGCTTGAAATCTTTAGCCGGAAGAAGACTTGGAGAAGAGACCAAAGCCTCGCATTTGGAGTGGAACTGCGAATTATGAATCAGACAGTGACGATGATGAGAAACCGCTTGTTGGTTTCTCAGGTATTGATGGCCCAACTATGGACCGGTAATAAAGCAATAAAAGCTTCCTCCCACTACACAAATCTTTAACATACAGTGATTGAGAATCTAATAGACATATCTTATTACTTCAGGGACTCTACAGGGGAAGATGAAATGGAAGATGATAACGCAGAGCCGGAGGTGGATCCCCCATCGTCTTGAAACCAGCTCTGATGTAGTGTCAAAAAGTTAGGGAAATGATTCTTGGTGATGCTTTTTTTCAGTATGTGAATTCTTTTTTGCAGAGAAACTTTTTTTGTTTGGCCTCAAGACTTGTTTAATAGGAATGTATTTCTATTACCCATTCAATCAAAACAAGAGAAAATTCATTCCTTTTATAGTTGCCTTTTCCTTTTCTCCTACAAAGCCATTATTGAGAGCAGCCATGGCCAAGGATGCCTTGAACACTAGCGTTGTGGATTTGTTTAATAAAGGGAGTGTGATCAAAGAGCTTCAAGATCCAAATGTGTGGGAGAAATGAAAAGTAGGTTGAGGAAGAAAGGGAGGATCATGGTGAAGATGAGCCAAGTTTTTGGTGATATACTCTTTTGTTCTAACGCTTGGGAATGATAGCTCCGGTGATTCACCGGATCTTGATACCTGGTAGAAGAGACTCGCACTTCCTGAATATGCCAAGCTATGTTGATATGTGGAACCTTATACATAATTCTAATTAGCCCTTAATGATATTGGTTGATATAATCTCATAATCATTTAGGTTTTGTGATGGTTTCTGCAATGTCTCTCGTTTTGGATCATAACCTAGCTATGAACTTGAATGGCTGATACATATTGTTTGCTCAGTCATTGTCTCATTATTGTTGAATCTTAAGGCTTTCTACTATCTTTCCATGGCTTTTGATTACTACTCACTACTGATGTGTATGACCCCAACTTATTGTTGGTTGCCTTCTTTGGTGCTTTCACAGTTGATACTCCAAAGAGAAGATCTATGTAGTCATCCGGCTAAAAATCATTGAAGCTTTTATCACAATGCAAAAGCATTACAGTCGCATACTTATCTCGACATCATGATAATTTAGCTATTAATTGTTTCTAGAGGTTCTTGATAATCAATAGAATGTGTTACATCTATAAGATATAGACCAAGTCACCAAACTTTTATCACACAAAAAAGAAATATATATACTACAGTCTACACCAAACTTTGTTCGGGTGAAGACCTTGAAAGGAGACAACGCTTCTCTTCTGGTTTCGCGGTGAGGTGGTGGGACGACGGCTCGTGGTGACAGCCAACCGTGTGTTCAGTTGTAGTCGTTCCCGGGTGGTGGAGGCTTCCTCAGTTCCACTTACGCCGGCTCAAGCTTCCGGGGAGAGAGTCTTCCTCAGATTCGTCTTCGCCGGCCCCTGGCTTCGGAGTTCGGAGGCTACCACAGCTCCGATCTGCCGCTTAGATACCCGTTACTCCTTGGGTTAAGTTTTTAATTTTCAGTTTTTTCGGTCTGTTTGCGGTTACGTTTGGTTTTGTTCACGGCGGATGTCTTCTCTTTATAAGATGAAGCGCGCCGGTGAGGTATCGACGGTTTAGGGTAACTCCAGATGGTTCTCAACCGCGTGTCTAGGGTTTGAAGTATGCGAAGCTGGAGGAGATCGATTTATTCGATTGGAATCTCTGGCGTGAGGACAAAGCGGAGTAGAATGGTATTGGTTCAGGTGGAGGCTGGCTAGTCTTGAAGCTCCGACGAACGTGTCTATGTTTGGTTTGCTCCGGCGGTGTAAAGGCAAGTGCGGATGAGTCGAGGCAGTGGTCCATGCTTCTTCATCGCACTCTCCGTCGGAATCGTTTGTTTCAGGTTAATGGGCCTATGGGCCGTTTAAAGTTTATGGGCTTATGCTTTCTTAGTTTATAATCGGGCTTTAATCGGATCTGGGCTAGGCCCATTTCTCTAATAAAACTATAGACGACAAAAAAAAATACTACAGTCTACAGTCACTAGCTACATCATCACCATGTACCATTGCTAGCAAAAATTATTAGCCACACTGATATAGAGATATTAAATTAAAGGCTTTTGCCCCCATAGGATACAATTTCCAATTAGTTGTAAAGTATACTTGGATTTTATAAACACCCTAGGTTTATATTTTCTTATAATCTTTTCACCATTAAAATGATATAGGATGTAGATTCTATACCAAGTAATGGAATAAATATCATATCTCTACATTCCCAAAGCCCATTTTGATATCTTACCTATTAAAACACTTGGGCAACCTTTAGGTTTTAACTCGTAAATGCATATGAAGTTATGCATTTAGCTTAAATATAGGTCATGAACAGTAGTACTCATCATAACATTCTCATGATCACAAATTTATAAAGAATTGATAATTACTGAAAGTCAGGTTGACATTTTTTTTGAACGAATACACGTGTTACTGCAAAGATATAAGCAATCCCGAGGGTGGACAATTTCTACACTGTCGTCACTCATCAGTATCTGTAAAACATAAATTTACCACAATAGAGAAAAATTAGGTTGTAATGCTAATACCTGTATTGAAAACAGCAAACTTACTGTTTAATATGTTAATTAAATTTTGATCAAAAAAAGAATACTTCCTAATTCATATTTTAGAAAAAAATTAAGTTTCAAAAATACACTTTTTCAATGTACCTTTTAGTAGTTAATAGTGATAAACTGAAATTTTCAAAAAAAATTGATTGTATTTACCAAATTTTGATTGGTTAAAAATTATAAGAAATAGTAAATCACAAAAAATATACATTAAATACTAAGATTTAATATGTGCGAAAAATGTAAATCATACTCTTTCCGTTTCATATTGTAAGTAGTTTTAGATAAAAACACTACTATTAAGAAAGTTGTTAGTTTTTTTAAAATAACATTAAATCAATAAATGCAACCAATTATAAAAAAACTAACATTATTTAATTGGTCACACACTATCCAATAAATATAAAAAGTACATTGAAATATGAAAACTACTTATATTATGAAACAAACATTTTTTGCTAAAACTACCTACAATATGAAACGGAGGGAGTATAACATTGAAACAAAAAAAAAACATATGTTAATTAAATTAAATGAGATTTCTATTATACTAGTTTGCATTAAACTTCTAATTTTATATTTCTAAAGTTATATATATGTTGCGTATTCATGATCCCAATTTTTATTCCATTCTGCACATATAAAACAAACAAAATGACATTTTCACAAAACTATTCACCAAGTTGCATCATTGACCTCTCATACCTCCAACTTTACCCTTCCATAATCAGCACATGAAGATTCATTAATATTTTATATATGTGTGTTGTTTCAAATCAGACCATTTATATAATGTGGTTTCTATAGATTCAGAGTCACACCTCACAAGGATTGAATTAAATTAAATTACAGGAAAAGATTAATGCGAGGGACAAAGTAGTACTAGTCTAGTTTTAGTAGCTCATATGTGTGAGGAGGACCCATATATATTCACTCTCTCTCTTCGAACCTTTTATAATTTTATACTCTAATGTGCAAGCTCTATGTTGAATGGATATATATATATACACATCAACACCCACTCTAATTAGCTACTTTTAATCTTTTGATAGTTAAGAATTGTCAAGCTTTCTTTTCATAAGATGTTGATACAACATGGAAAGTAAGATATGACCTCAAATGATATATAATTGATAAGATCGGTCAGTTATATTTAATGATTTTAAGTGAAAGTCGATGAATTAATGATATAAGAAAACTTGACGGCATATCCACGAATTTGTTTTCAAGATTCATTGTTGAATTAATAGACAAATCATCCTAGTTTTTCGAGATTTTTGAAACTTAATTGATATTTAGCCATGTGAATGCACAAATCAACATGATTAGAATTTTTTTGAGTTAGGTATGAACCATTTTGTTGCAACATGCTGGTAAGTATTAAGATATGAACTCTGTGTTACCAAAGAGTACAAGACTAGTTTCCTCTTTTAGAAAGGAATATGACCTCTATTTTCGAACCCTAATTCCTTCTATTAGTCAAAAATATTTAAAATTTTAGAAGTGAAAAATTAGTTTGGTGATAAAGCCTAGATGCTTCACTTTAGTAAATTACTAAATCCCACCACTAACCCTCATCATTACTTGGCACAAAATAATAATCTTAACGGATCTTAATAACGTGAATTCTGCTGTCTAACTTAACTTCAAAATCAACAGCTTCTGAGAGGTTCAGCTCAAACGACTAGGCTTGATATATACTACAATAATTCTTATCAAAGATTTTCTGCATACAGGTCAACTCTAATAATTAATTTGATTTTAGGCTAAAACTATTTGGTGATATATAAAAATGGTGCGAGAACTAAATAAGATGAAGGCACTGTTACAAATGTCACAATCGGTTGTCACTTCCAATAATATATACTCTAACACAAGTAACTGTTGGTAGGATACTAACCCTAGCTATAGCTTCAAACTCTTTGGACCCCCTCATAGTTTTCTTGCCATACAAAAGTTTTGCTTTTATAAGACCTATTAAAACTTGACTTGAGTTCACATGATATCTCTTGACTTTTACCGATTCCTGTCTCTACCTATATATATATTCAAATCAACTATTCTTTTGATTAATTAAACTGAAGAACTATTTTGTTACTACAAAGAAATGAATATTCAAATCAATTATTAATTTTAAGATGTAAAAATCTTACTAGAAGAATACAATATTGCCCATACGAGTTCGAATTGCTTTGACTGATCGTTTGTTCTACCGGACGTATTTATATTCTAAATCCGGAATTATGGTAAACATATTCTACAGTGGAGATCTAATGGAGATGTTTAGGGTTTTTTAAGGTTCCAAGTCTTAATTTGGTCATCACTTATCAGCGTAACAGGTATATATACAGAATTATTATTGATTAGTTAACTTAGGGGTGATCTTCTGACTGTTAGGGAATATTGTTTTCATTAAATGCAAGAAGAAAATTTACAAAAAGCTAAAGTTAAACAAATTAATTTATTGGGAGACAAAAGTGAGCACAGTGAATGGTATTACTATTATTCTTGAAATGAAATGTCACGGTCATTCTTTGAGGGAC
Source organism: Moricandia arvensis (assembly GCA_905132765.1). NCBI lineage: Eukaryota > Viridiplantae > Streptophyta > Magnoliopsida > Brassicales > Brassicaceae > Moricandia > Moricandia arvensis. The sequence goes on along the minus strand of CAJHQP010000178.1, from coordinate 230,683 downwards.
ATACCTTCTCATCTCTTCCTGTTTATTAATTGTTCATTTCTTATTATTATACTTTGTCTTTTGCTCTTTCTCCTTCTCCACTCAATTTTTTTTCTTTCATTTTTTCCCTTTTTATTTGTTTGTTTGGTTTCTTTAAATCCTCAGCTTCTATACAAATCTTTCTCAGTTCTTCTTGAAATTAGGGTTCCCCTTTCTTTAAGAGGGCTAAAAACCCTAATATATCTTTCTCATTGACTAAAGAGTTAAGCCTACTCTATCTACTTTGGAAGCAAATTTCAAAGGTAAGAAAAAAGCCCTTGAAAGAGGAAGAAAGATACACTTAGATCGTCAAATAGCCTAAAGATCTAAAGGCAGGTATATATGGCTCTATATACGCTTTGATATATGTGTGTGTGTGTATGCATCTACATAAATCCTTGGACGTATGCATAGCTTCGGATCATCAAATGTAATCATTAATTTTTTCTATTCTATGTTTCCCTCCTTTGCTCCATGTTCTATTTTCTATGTGCGATTGCTTATATGAGTTATATATCCGCTTTGACATTTCTATACATGTTCCTTTGGGTTTCTACTCTAAGAAAGACTTAGAGCTTATCTAGTTATAGCATGTGTGAGGAAAGGATATTCGTTAATACATGTGTGAATCAAAGTTTCATTAGCACAATGATCACTTTGAGTTGACCTAATTAAGATCAGATAAAACTTTATACAAACATATGCAAATTAGGATTGATTTGAGGTTAGTGGAGAATTGCTTCAACTCGACAAGGACAACGAGGACAGAAAACAGAGAAATAGAGGGATATAGTTTAATTAACTGACTTACAGAAGATAACTATTGAAATTTAAATATTTCTGTGATCAAGTCTAATTAATTTTTAGGCTTAATTACAAATACTAGAATTTAAAGGATCCTCGTTGAGTTTTATTTTCAATGTAATTAGTTCTCTTTAAAATAAAGCTATTGAACTGAGGAGAGTGATGCAGATGAAGAAGATGGCAAAGCTCATAAAGGAACAACTGAATCACAAAGAAAATGATTTCTTGACAAAAAATAATTTTTAGTAAAAAAAAAATTATATATCTACATTGAAAAAAATATAGGTAGTAATTATATAAATGATATTGATATATACAGAGATATATACAAATTCATTGATCTGACAAAAAAACACTAGCCCTTTCGTCCAAGGAAATATATAAACACTTCCAGTCTCGTATAGTTTGAATTGAATCCTAACTGATCCATATATGTGTTAATTAGCCACATGTATACCATGTTAAGAAAAATCTGATCTAAATTTACCAGATCCGCTTTTGATAAATTTCTTCTATTGTTTCTAGTGAGATCTTTAAGAAACTATGATCTGCAATAATCAGTTTAACTTTTGGCTGACTGATGGTTGTCTATATTTAAATTAGACCAGGTTTCATAATTTACATATTATTTATGAAGTAGTTAAAAATATATAAGCTTACTTCAAAATTTTTGTACTTAATAAGCTTTGTATATTATTTTTATGAAGTTTATTAACAAAAGCAAAGAGTCTCTTAGTTTTTATTTTAATGATAGATGAAAAAACAAAAAACATCAAATAAAACCAAATTGATAGTTCCATTTAGCAGCATGTCCTGGTGAATCTGGTGTCCTAACTTGTTAATTTAATCTTCATGAGTTTGAACTTATTCTTTGAAAACTTAATATTAGGTATAAGAATTCATAAAGAAATGGCGTCCTCATCATCAAATACATACAACTCACCATGCGCGGCGTGCAAGTTTCTTCGCCGTAAATGCATGCCGGGATGCATATTCTCGCCATACTTCCCACCGGAGGAGCCACACAAGTTCGTCAACGTCCACAAAATATTCGGAGCAAGCAACGTCACCAAGCTCCTCAACGAGCTACTCCCTCACCAGCGTGAAGACGCAGTCAACTCCTTAGCCTACGAGGCCGAGGCACGTGTCCGTGATCCTGTCTATGGCTGCGTTGGAGCCATCTCTTATCTCCAGAGACAAGTGCATAGGCTTCAGAAGGAGCTTGACGCGGCTAATGCTGACTTGGTTCACTACGGTCTGTCCACGTCAACACCTGGTAACGTAGTTGACTTGGTGTTTCAGCCTCAGCCACTTCAACCGCAGCCGTTGAACCCGGTTTATAGGCATTCAGGGGCGAGTCCGATTATGACTCAGCAGCCACGTGGTACCGGAGGGTCGTATGGGACTTTTCTTCCTTGGAACAATGGTCATGATCACCAGGGAGGTAACATGTGAGAGTGTATTATGTGTGTGTTCCATCTATTCATCTCTCTCTTTATATTATGTATGTGTGTGTGTGGTAAGAATACAATATAATAAGCTGGAATTTTTTTTCTAGCCAATTTATAAATGCATGGACAATTTTATTTACTTATGATGAGGTATATATATTGTGGTTTCCGAATTTATTATATTCTTTGGTGTGTGACGATACCTAGCTAAGCTAGGATATATAGTTGTGTTAATTGGTTGTTTGGAACTAGTAAATTGTCGTTTTAGACTTTAGTTTAACGTTTTTAACTATATAGTTTTAAATTTGTATATATACCGAATTGTTGTTCATTATATGAGTATATATTCTATTGATTTTTTGGAGATGCTATATTATTAGTTTTGTGTTCTTTTGGAGTGAAATTATGTAGAGTGACGCTAGGCAAGTAGATTACGAAGTTTCCCTTCCCTTTATTAAATAGTTTGTTGGCTACTTGTATATACTACGGTGTGCAACCCTTCAGACACATGTAAAATATGATCGTTAGAATGTTAATGCATTAATATATTGATGAGCATTACTGTTGAATCCTTCCTTTTTGAGGTATCCCATTATGGAGTTAGCATGTGAAAAAATATGGCATACCAAATATAGTCCAAGTCATGAGTTGTGAAATTGAAGAAGTAGCAAAACAAGAAAATGACCATGTCGCCAGGGATTAAACCACCGTACAAACTACAAAGACAATTTAATTTTGTCGCATAGTCGCTTTTGGACTAATTTAATAAGGGTATTTGATTTCCCTTTTTATATGTTTTTATTTATTTCGAGAAACCTTTTTATTATGTTTTCTTGACAATACAAAGAAAATGACGATTATATATGGAACTACAATGATTGTTATGTAGCTTAAACATGGTGGCAATATTTGTTTTTTAGTCTAATAAAACTTTTTGGTCCATTTATATAAAGATAAAATTTACATAAATAAGTTAAAAAGTTGCTACGTCAAAGATATAAGTAAGATAGTTTGGTAAAGAGATGAAATAATACAGCTTACTTTGTTTCGCTAAATCTACTTAATTTAACATGGGTTGTTTATCATGTAAATTCTTCCATTTTTTTAATCTAAGCCCATAATCTCACAGATTTCATTTATGTAGGCCCAAAAATAATTACCATAGCCTAAACTAAAAAGTCTAAAACAATTTTGCAGTTTATCCTTACAAAAGTTCATATGAACATATGAAATCTAACGTCCTGATACATGTTTGGTAGTGTCTAGTTAATATAGCTATGATCATCGGAATATTAAATCGTTACATCTAAGTTGGAAAATGACCACTTCCAAAGATGTGGCGCTCTAGTAGTAACATAAGAGGTTAGTTTCTTTGTGTTATAAGTTAAAATTTTCTTTGATACATCAGATGATTAGAATCTAAAAATAATTTCGAATACCGGATGATATTTTTTTGAAACTTACATTGCCCTAGTGCTCTTAAAAAAAAATTGTTGTAAGAAAGTATTATCGCAATTAATACTATAAAACATTACAAGTATCTCCATCCACATTCAAGAATTTACTTCATTTTATTTAAAAAATAAAATAATGTTTAAAAAATAAAAATATTATTCTATTTATAGAATAGTATTTTTTTGTTCACCATTCCATTTCTTATTTCATTTTAGAGTAAATTATAGAATAAGAATGAAAATGCTCTTAACAAAGTTTCAAAACTTTACTCCCTCTATCTTATATTATGTACTATATAAATTAGTGCGACGCACATATATATTACATACATGGGTAAAATGAAATAAAACATAACTATAGCACATGGGAAATACATTAATCAAAGCCGCAACCACAGAAGCCTTTACATCATCAAAGTATAGGTACATGACCATATATTTGGAACTTAAACTAATAAATTCACAGGTATATTTAAAAAAAATTCTCTTACAACGGGATGCATGCATCTGTAATCTGTTAATCAGTTGAAGCATCAAAGTATAATAATGAAAACTGATACATAATAATCAAAATATGGAAGCCTTCAAAAAAAATGAAAATATGGGGGGGGGGGGAAAGAATAGGAAGAAATCGAGAATCCATCACACCCATCAATCAATCGATATGTCTTTAAAGACGTGAAAAGGAAGCAAACTCTGAGTTTCTGCCTTTTAGCTAAACTACAAAACCCCAACAACACATTTTCTTTTACAGTGTACACTGCGGGTCCTTTTCTTAGGCTACATGTACATTAATTTTATATTTCCACCTTATTTTTCCCTTCTTCTCTAAGATAATAACTCAATATATATCTAACTTTTAATTATACAAAAAAATATTTTACAAAATTTAACATTAATCCATCTATTTTTAATTCCTTAAATATTTTTAATTAAAAAACAATAGTTGAATTTAAGTTATATTTAAATAGTTGAATTTAAGTTATATTTAAATAGTTGAATTTAAGTTATATTTAAATAGTTGATAATTAAAACTTAATATTCTAAGATAAAGAAGAGTTAATTTCTAGATTCATCTAAAAAATATTTAGTGATATAAACATTTTTTGTAGACTAATTAAAAAATAAAAGACAAAATAACAAATTTTGATATAAAATATCTAAGTTAAATTATAAAAAATTGAGATAAAATAGATAGGATGTATAAAAATTTATTCAATTTTAATAACCAGTAACATGTATCATTGTGGTCTCCACTTTATAGTATTCAACTAGTTGAAAAATTCAACTACAAATAATCCACTTCAATTTTTTTTTTTACTTTTTCAACATCCTCGTTACAAGCCTTCAACACTTACATATAGCTGTCAAATGGGTGGTCCGTCCATTGGTTGCCCATGTCCATATGTAAATGAGTCTGATTTGGTGATACTTATTTGTCCATACAAATTTTAAATGGACAAAAATCACTAGACCATTGGACAAATGGTGTTAATGGTTTTATACTATATGGACATGGTTCACCCAATGGTCATAAAAAGTTAAAGTTTCAAAATATTTGTCATATCATCTCTATCAAAATCAAAAGTGTTTTTGCCAAATCGAGTTTTCCGTTAAAATCACAAAATTATAGTTGTAGTTTCAGTTAGAGTCAATATTTTGGGCACTAAATTCTTTTCTTAATACAATATATTGTATACTAAATTACCAAACTCCCATGCAGAACCGATATGAAAATCAAGATTCATAGGAAAGCAACATCAAACCAAACTCCAAGAACTTATCCAGTAAGTGAAGCGAGTTTTTGAAGGCCCTAAAAAGGATTGAAATAGGTGACTGACACCTCCAAAAGATAGAAATCGCAAGTAGAGATCACAGGAACGAAGCTCAGCAGAATCCGAACCAAGCTGACCTCGTTTTGCAAACAAAAAAACTCATAATTAGCATCTAATCATTTTTTAGAACCTGGTCCTGCTTTTAGTAATCAAATGATCATGAATACAATATGAGTGTTTATGATGTTTCCACACATTAGTTGTGTTATGTGTTCGTAATGATCATGTGTCTTTTTACGCTGGTATAGTTCTTTTGCGTTACACCAATGAGCTTGATTGTCTTCTTGTTTGTAAGTTCGGAGTTTGACTTATCTAATTCTAATAAAACTCATCTACTAGAAAGATAGCTTATGTGTAAAGAGGATTATAATATGGTGTCGTACCCAAAATAAAATAAAAATCACCCTAACGGTGATTGTATTTGCACGTGCAATATTGATGGATTGACATACTCATTTTCTCCTGCATGACTCTCCTGTAAAAAGCGAGTTGATTCTTAATTGTTTGTATGTTCGATATACAGTAAAAGAATAATCAAATAGTCGTTCCATTCCACGAACTCATATCAAAATGACAAATTAGAGAATGATCAAACAGCGCATGAATTAATATATTACTTTTACGGTTATCCTTCATTTGAATTCTCCATTGCAACTAGGTTATGATTCGAGTTTAGTCTCGCTAAGTCGCTATAAAACTGGTTAACACATAGAGACGTGGCCTTATTCCATTAACGAATAACTTTTCATCATGAGTGATGAATTTCAGTGAACTATTACAAGTTTACATTTGCAAAACATCTTACAAAATTTGTAAATTATGTTAAGACTGGGACAAACTAAACCGACTATTGAGTTTTTGGTTTATGTAAGATTTTAACCAAAAAACGAAACCTAGAAGATTATTTAGATTAGCTAACCAAGTTAAACCGGGAACATCAATTGAGGACAAGTTGCTGAATTGTTTAATCCACTGGGCAGATGCCCGAAACATCCACTTTCATTGAAATAACATCTGCCCGCTGACCAGAAAGATTTCTTTCTCTTTATAGAAAAATGAATTCCCGTGTTCTTTTATTTCCATTTATATTTATATTACTATCCACTAGTGGTATCACCCTCTCTTGACCTAATTATGAAGCCTTATATATAAAACCAAAGCCTCCTTTGCATATCCTCATATAACTTTAGAAGCCTCCTTTGTGTCTCCTCCTTATTCCATCTTTTTGTTTGGTCTTTCATTTAGTTTTTGCTATTCTTCCCCACCTAAGGTGTTGCTTGTATGTATATATCCATTGTTTATGTTTATTGTAGGCTATATATAACTTTCATCAAATAGTTGGTCTTGCTTGAAAGATCTATTATGCATTCCAGGTTTTATTAGTTTTGTCTATGGTTTTATTCAAGTAGTACGTTATCTTCCAAGTTTTTCATATTTGATATGATAATGTATATATGAATAAACTTGAAAATAATTTGGATATGACTATATAATATATTATGTGCAAAAATCTTCCATCCGCATGCCATGTCGTTTTCGTAGGCAGAGCGGCCATCTTTTGCATATATTAACCTTTTAAATGCCTTTCTATCATGTTTGACCCCTGGGATTGTAGAAGATCGATCTTTCATAATCTATTCGCAGTAATATTGAAATCGATTTTTTATATGGCATACATTATTACTCTCTTGATGTCTTATAAGTCTATTTTCGATTTTCGTTAGCTTTTTTTCAGCTCTAAGAATTTTTTTTGTTTCTTAAAGGCTTTTGTAGTAAAATATAAGCCAATTTGCAGAGCAATGACGTCAAAATATAAATGGCGTGAGTTGCCTTGAAGGTTGGCAAGAACAAATAAGCGATTCTCCGTGCCTATCAAGTTTTCTCATATTGATTGTGGCCTCGAACAAGTCGCTACATTCATTATCTCTATCAACTCTTTAGTCTCCAAAAAAGATGTTTATGCAACCAAACGATGATAATAAAGAAGAAAAAAAGAAAAGAAACTATAGATTATTTTTCGGACAAGGAGACATTGCCACCTAAATTTATAAATATAAAACCTTTTTATTGACAGTTTTTAATTTTACTCATATGATTCCAAAGTAAAATAGATATCCAGCTTATGCAAGATTATTAACTGTTGCTTCTGCTTAACCGTAAATGACAATGCTGTCACAAGTCGTAGTGGGAAAATTACAACATGGTGTTCCTCGGACCAAACTAGTTGCACTGCTCTATTCAGCAGATGAAGTCTGTATAAACCTACATAACCAAAAACATTCCTATCAAAAAATGTTACAAGGTGATGTTTTGTAGTAAAAAGATTGATCGCATGCCTGAAAGATGATGGAGACTTCATGTATCTAGCGAACTGTTAGCAAATACCTACAAGGTAGCGGTGCAATAATAGCTGATGCTGCTGGTCCGGTCCACATCACTGATTGCATTTCATCAGAATAACCTACTAGTCTTATTGATCAGAAAAGCATCTGTATGTTTTCGTTGTTCTCAGAGAAAAAGAGACTGCATTTGCCTTAAAAATAATTAAATTGCGGACTCAACTCCAACTCAAACTCACTGATATTATTAGTATTGTCAAAGTCTTAATTAGAGATCAAATGAAACATGTATAACAACAATATTGGTTCTATGTCTCTAGCTCAATATAGACGCAGAGGAGGACAACAAGTTTAGCAGCCATGGGCCGGTGAATGACGCAACTCACAGTTTGATGCTGGAACCACCACTTAAACACTAGCCCAAGCCCATGACACTGATACATATATACACTGATAATTTCGCAAAATGAAGAATATTTTCCCCTGGAGAAACTTATGTTTGATATCATCAGTTAAACATCAGTTAAACAAAGCTATTCTGTTTCGACTTTCACCGGTCAAAGACAATGTCTTCTCCTTTTAAGTACGGAGGAATCCGAACCGGGTTTGATTCTAAACCCACCCTCCTTGTAATCGCAACAAAAACCAGTTAAGTAACCAGAGTGAAGAAAAGAGTGTTATGTTTATATTGTCAAGTAACCAAATAAACAAAGGTGTTGTGTTATAACGAGGATATTGCTTTTGAAGTTGGCTATGTAAATCAAAGGACAATGTGTTGATTTAACCATATCACACACCCTTGAAGCTCTTATTGAAAAAGTATAACAATGTGAAATTCATCAGCCTAGGCAAAACAATAAAAAAATAATCAAGCAACTTCAGAGCTCTCAAACGCAGTTTCCGGCGTCCATAAACGAAGAAGCTTATCATAAAACGAGCAAGTTGCCACAAGACTTTGCTTCTGATCTTTCCCCTTATACCAATCTGCTCCATAAGCAAGAGATTCATGCTTGTTATAACTCTCCATTACTTTACCTTTCCCACCACCAACCTTCACTACAGCAAAACCATTATGCATACAAGCCGCCAAAACAACACCACTCATAGACGGATGATGCTTGATTCTCCACACACCTCCACCTAGTGCCACCGATACTTCATTCACAGGTCTAGAAACAGACCTTGTGTCCCAAACCCTCAAGGTTTCATCATAACTTCCAGTGAATACAGAGTAAGGATCTCTAGGACGCGGCGAAATGCAGCAAACACCCATTGTATGAGCTTTAGAGTTCTGAAAAACCCGATTGTTAACCGGACTATCTCTGATATCCCAACAGCTGAACTTGCAATCATCTGATCCAGTATAGACCAAACTAGGATTGTTGAGATCGAATGAAGCTGTCCAAACCTCAAAGTCGTGTCCTTTCCATTCTTGGACTGTTTGTAGATTAGAATCAGTGAATGAAACAACTGAAGCAGAGCCATCGGATAAACCTACTACAATCGATGTTGATGATTGATCCCAATCCAGATAAAGACACATTGATGAACTGATTTTTTCACCAGCTACTTCTCTCAGAGAGTAACCTGTTGCAAAGCATGATACTTTAAACTCAGATTGTTTCAAGCATAAAACTTTAAACTCAGATGGTTTCAAGCATAAAACATTTACAAGCAACCAACTAAACATAAGTTAGATCCGTCTTAAGACCAAACAAAAAAGTGTGTTCTGCTTCAAGCATAAAACATTTTAACTCAGATACAAGCAACCAAAACATTAAAAAAAGGAAGTTAGATCCGTCTCAAGACCAAACAACAAGTGCGTTCTGTTTCAAGCATAAAACTTTTAACTCAGATTACAAGCATAAAACTTTTAACTCGGATTACAAGCAACCAGTTAGATCGGTCTTAAGATCAAACCCAACAAGTGTGTTCCTTTTACTGCAATATTGATAAAGTTATTACCTTTGTCTTCAGTGTCATCAACCTTGTAAACTCTCAAGCACCCATCAGCATCAGCTTGAGCAAGCGCCAAGCTTTCACCGCCACCGCGGCTCCACCGGATATCGAAAACTCCGGTAGTGTCTACTTTATGTAAGAGATTCAAACGAGAGTGTTCGACGTCAAATAGACAGACAGAGCCGGATCGAGAGGGAAGATCTCCTTCTTGGAGTGTGTAAGTAGAAGCTGCAAGCAAGTTTGCGTAAGGCTCGTGAGGACAGAACTCTACTGCGTCGGCGTTTCCTTCCAGATAGCAGTGAGCTGCGTCCATGGCAACTCTCTCTCTCTGATGATTTTCCCGGCGGCTAGAAAGTTTTGACAAAAAAAAAAAAGCGATAGAACGACGTCGTGTCTAAAGCAGAGCAAGTTGGTAGAGTCCAACCGGGTAAATAAATTCATCCGGTTAAGTAAAGTTTTGACAGCAAAAAAAAAAAAAGCGATAGAACGACGTCGTGTAAACCAGAGCAAGTTGGTATAATCCAACCGGGTAAAATAAATTCATCCGGTTAAGTCAGACTTCACCGGTTAAGATAAATACCGCCGACGATTAATGAAACTGTTGTGATCGCCTTCAACCATTAGAAGAACTGACGGAGAAAGCGATTGCGGCGGAGAGGAATAAAAATTGGAACTTTATCCTTTTTTTTTCGAAGACTTGATACTGTATCACTGTTTGATCTATGGAAGCGGTAGAGAAGCCAGAAGAAACCATCCCAGGCGTAAGCTTCTTCTTCTCTCTCTCTCGATCGACGATTCCTTGAGCTACAAACCGGTTAGGGTTTAACTGTCCAGATGCATAGAATGAATCGTTTTTTAGAGGCAATGCTTTTGACGATTAGTTGTTTTTTAGTGTGTTTTTTGTGATTGTGATTTAAGGAATCTAGAACAAAGTTAGGGTTTTGAAGTGGTTTTATGGTTGTGATTGATGTTATTACATGAAACAGAACTCTTCAAGATTAGCTGGAAATCCAAACTGGGGAACAGCAACTGTTGTTGGGATATTTGCTGGAATGCTATATGGAGGGAGCAAAGAGGCTTCTGCTTCTGTGGTAAGTCTACATTCCATTTACAAAGGAGTTTCCTTTAGATGAAATTTGCAGTGGATCCTCTAAAGGCTTTAGATTTATGTTCCGTTTGCTCTTATCTTTGTGTCTGCTAGTAACTTAGGGACTTACTTGTATTAAACTCAACCCGTAAGATAACAATATTTTGCTGAATCTGTCTCCTAAAATCTAGTGGTTGTGGTTTGGAAACAGAGCAAGGATGCAGAGGTGATGTTGAAGATGGGTAGTACACAGGACAAGCGAGAACAACACAGATTGATGCGAGATGCCATGGAGAAACGTTTCACCAGAGTTACTCGTGGCTCCCTCATTGGAGGGATGCGTCTTGGAATGTTCACCGCATCATACTTTAGTCTACAGAACTTTTTAGCTGAGACGCGAGGAGTGCATGATGTTTTCAATTTTGTTGGAGCTGGTTCAGCAACTGCTGCAGTATTTGGCCTAATCAGTACTGACATAAATTACCACATTCTCTAATCACATTTAGATCCAAGATAACTTTTTGTGTCCTAACATGTCCTTGTCTCTAATCATAATATGGCAGTGCCGGGGTCTCTTGCTTGGCGTGCGCGGAATGTGATGCTTGGTTCAGTTCTTGGAGCTACAGTCTGCTTCCCTCTTGGTAACTACTTTGAATCTAGTAATTAACATTGCTCACAAGATTTTACCGTATGAGATAAGAGAGAGAGATAAAGTTTTGAACATTTCAACAGGTTGGTTACAACTGAAGCTCATGGAGAAAGCAAACGAAGGCAACAAAGAAGACATGAGCCACCACCATGGCGAGGTTACGAGTGGTGTTGGTGCTGCTATTGAGAGACTCGAACAACAGTTGAGAAAATAAGTAAGAAAGGGAACGTTCACAGTTTTGTAATGTTAAATTTTTCAAGCCGATGGGAATAAGATACAGAACATAAACACTGTTCTTTTGTAACTTTCGTACAATTTTGTGAGTATACAATATCAAAACGTTGATGGTTATTCCACTCTCTTAGCATCAATCATCTTCCATGCTTCTACTGTTTCATTCTCTTTCCTTCTTGTACAAGAAGATCTGTCAAACGTTCTTTTATCATCGATGTCTCATCTTTCTCTAGAAGATCACCATTGTCATTGTAAGCTTCCACCGTTCCACGAGAAACACAGAGTCTCTCGTGCCTTTTAGACAAGAACTTGCTTATGATTATGTGTTTTAGTTGTGGATTGGAATTTTGATTATTTTGTAGCTTGGCTAAGGAAGTTATTGAGAAGATGATAAAACAGTGTACAACCCTTTTGGTGACTTACCTACCTAATAGCCATTCTGATCATTAGCTCTTTTATCATTCTTTTATTTTCTCTAAATTGTCACATTCTTCAAACAAGCTTATACAGTAATGCATCTTGCACCTACATTACTATATCACCTCTTATTTCGATAATGAGCAAAGAATTAAATCATATTTATAATTAAGCATGAGTTTGTTGCTTCACACTTTTTGTTCTGTTTCCTTACTGTATCTTTCAAAAAAAAAAAGGAAACATCTCTTTCTACTTAAATTAATCTTCCAATCAAACTTTTGTTGCTTTCTTTTGCAAGCAGCTACCGAGGACTCTGGTAAGACTCAGGGAACCATCTCTGAAGAAGTCTATGTTTTAGCTTCACCAGCAAGGCAAATGCTCCATAGCATGGCAAATGCATCACTGCAACTGAGAAGTACCTGTAAGAAAATGCCCTCAGCAATTGAATGTAATCAGCCCTAATTATTCTTGATAAAACAATGGAGATGAAACAGTGAAGTTTTGGAGTTACCATAGTGGAGCATAGTGTGATGATAAGTCAAGGAATGGGTAAGGCCACCATATGTGGACTAACGAGTGGAGAGTCCATTGGAACAGAACATAAGCTATAGTCCATGAGAAGAAGTAAGCAATTCTGAAGCATGGAAAGCTCTGTAATAATGAAAATTTCAAAAATCAAATTATAATCAATTAAAGAGTACATAGCATCTGTTGTATATATCATTTGCTAGTGTCTGAGGTTTACCAAAGAGTTCAAAGCAGCATCACCAAGCAAGAAAATGGCGTTAAGAGAGTGCATGTTGATCACCAACTGCATTATTTGATCATATAAACTTTTATACTATGAATTGATCATCAAATGTATTTGTATAATGAATCAAGGTTACTTACAACATTGAGGCTATAATCATGGATCTCAAGGAAAGGAACTAGGATGAACCAGAACACACAGTCAGTGAGCAAAACTGCACCTGCATTCATCTATTTTCACCCAATAATCCAATCAATAAATCATAAAATATCTTGTGCATGAACATGGATTTTTCATTTTAAAATTACCTGAAAAATTATCTGGAAAACATATCCCCAAAAATTAGCTGGATTACTAGAGTATTGACTTTGCTGAAGAGTGTTATCAGAGCCTTTGGATCTTGCTCTCTCTGAGTCTATGGTTATAGCTTCAATGCTATCTACTCTATCACCAGCTGCTCTTTTATTGTATTTGTAGCATCCATGCAGTGAAAGAAGAGAACCTAGCTGTTAAAAGAATATCAACTAATGTAAGAAACTTGAGCAATGTCACAACTAAACATGTTTTGAGACAGAACATTACTCCAAAATAGAGAGTGATCAATGCAAAAGTCCACCTGCAAATCAAAACAAAACCATTACAGACCACACAAAAACAGAGATACTGGTTCTTGTATCTACTGTCTAAAGAAGAGGGTTTCAAGACTACAAAACAAAAGAGGCCATGAACTAGATAGCTTACTGGGTATAGTAGAAGAAGATGGTAGGCCCATCAACAAGCCCAATAACGATCAGCATAATGAGAAGAACAAAGAAGGCAACAGCTCGAAAAGCAAGAAGCCAAGCCGGGTGAATATTGCGGAGACAAGGCCTCCAAGTCTCGTCTTCATATACATTTCCCGACCACTCTTTCTCTTCACCGTCTCCGGTACGTTTCCGGCGAAAGCCTTCGTATTTGAATATAAGAAAAGCGGTGATCACCATGGCTAAAGACATCCATATGCAGCAGATCATAACCCTCCAGTTAAACCAGTAGGTTGATGATGTTGTGTCCACTGTCGTTGTTGATGGGTGCCAAGCATCTGTTAACTCTGTATATGAAGATGGTGGTGACAATGAAGCCATTTTCAGAGAAAGTTTCAGTTTTTAGGAGAAAAGAGATAAGTTTTTTTTTTGTTTAAATGTTGAGAAGAAACAAAAACAGAGTAAAGACAGTGTTGGATTCTTAATATAAAGAAGTTTAGAAACAATGTTTTAGGGAATTTGAAATCTTTGAGTCACGAGGAGATCAAAGATAGTTGATGAAGCAAAGGGAGAGAGAGATTCGAAGCTTTAAAAACATGTGTTCTTCTTGCACATAAAGATGAAGAAAACCAAAAAACTATCTGATCAGATTTTTTAAAGAAAATGATTTAATAAAGAAAAAGGGAGAAAGAAAGTGAATAAAGAAGAAGAAGAAGAGGGAGCTGAATACGAAGCCAAGGAAAGAGATGATCCTTGGTAATAAAAATGCAAAAAGCCTGTGATTGTGTAAGAGGACACGATTCTTTGCTTCTCTGCTTTAGGAAAGACAAGTATATTTATACATAGAGAGAGAGAGAGAGAGCAAGAGTTAAATAGTTTTTACCCAAAAAAGTGATTCAAATAGATTTTACTTTTTAACATGAGTTAATAGTTCAAATCCTCAATGTTATCAACCACAAATAAATAAAAAATTCATGAACAATGTAGCATAGTATTTCACTATTGAGAAATTTATACAGATTAATTTAATTTTTAAAAAATAATTTAATTTTCCACGTATGTAAAATGTAAGGTAATGGATTCTATGCAATCGGGTGAGGATTCATGTCTTGAAAAGAAAATGTTTATTTTAATTTTCTGTTTTGGCATATACTCAAATTGATGCATTGATACATGAGAATATATAAATACATCTACGTGGATAAATGGCTGAATACTATATGTAGATATGGGTTTGTTTAGATGCTCAAAGGATAGAGAATCTATAAAGATGTAAATAAAATATTAAGGCATCTCGATGTGGAGTCTCAATCTTTTTGCAAATACCAAAAAAAAGAAGAGTATAAAAAGCTATAAACTCTCAAACAGACATTGGGACGTATGCATTGTTTATGTGTCCTTTCCCCTGTTCAAAAAGACGGTCGCTAGGCGGTCGCTTAGGCGGTCGCTTCGGTGCTAGGCCCCACTCATCCGTTCCGATTAATGTAAATCCGTCTAAAAAATCAGATGTTCGATTTTAGTCAGTCTAGACCATCTAAATGATCGCCTAACCGCCTACATGACCGCCTAGCCGCCTAATTAGCCGCCTAATTTATTTATTTAAAAAAAAATATTTTTTAAATTTATTTATTTGATCTAAGATATTATAAATGCAACTTATTTGCATAATTTTGATAAAAATTATACCGTATTAAGTTTATATTTTTATATGTGTGTGTTTTATGTAATTTTAAATATGAAAATTTATTAATTTATAAAAAATATAAATTAACATGTTTTATAATACATTAAACAATATAAAATTCTGCTCCGCGTAATTTCCGCTTAACCCCCGATTTTCTCGGTAGGCGCTAGACCTGACCTAGCCGCCCGACTAGCGCCTAACGTCTTTCATAACGGGGTCCTTTCCCTTTCGTTAATTATATATAAAATAATGTACACACGTATTACGTATACATATATACAAATGTGGATGTTGTAAATACTGTATAGGTTGAGAGATTCCATGTGGGGGACGAGTCACAGAAGTCAAAAATGCTTTGTGTTTAGTTAGGTTATATAGTTCCACCACTCACATAAAAAGAGAATAAATCTATCTATTCAATATTTAAATTTAGTAAAAATAAACTAAATGTTTGGGAGCTCTCAAAAGAATTGTGAATAGTTGGGTTTAGACGATTTAGATGTATCAAAGATATAAATTTAACGAAGGGAACAGCTTTTGTTGTTACTATTTTTTTTACCCAAGAAAAGATGTAATAATAGTTTGCTTTTGGGTCAAAGGCAGAGACTGCGTGAACGAGTGGGACCCATAGAACCCGAACCGAAGACTTTAATGAGGTTTCAGTCATGCATGCAAAGACCAGAGCCGTAGGGCCAGTTCTCGTTTTATGTTTAATGAGAACAAATGTTTTGAGGTCGAAACTTGTATGGAAAGCTATTTGAAAATGGATCACGTGGCGTAGCTACCGGTGATGAATGAACGTTTGAGTCTGTGGTTAGTGTATTAAACGTGATTTTCTATAGTTTGAAACAATGATAAACTTAACATGAGAAAAAGAGTGAAAAAATTTGAGAAAAAGTACATGGTTATTTTTTTTTTTTGAAAAAGGGCTAAAGTACATGGTTATTCATAGATCGATAATATTTAAACACAAGAAATGGTCTAACAAGACACTAATTAATATCCTATGTAGGTACATTGTGGATCCTTACCACTATCCTGAACAAGAATGATGATCAGTAGAAGCTAAAATATTTGTTGCGGTTGTGTTTTGGAATGATCCATATATGCTTACATTACAAGCAAAATAATTAATACTATTAGACTAGTGTCTAATTGGTTTATAACTACGACTTTTAAATCATTCTAAATATGTAGAAGATCATTTTAAAACATAATATGTTATTTTCACAAAAGTTAGATGTGTAAACATTTTCTGCTTTCTCAGCTGAAAAGTAAAATATAGTATCTATATTGTTTAAAATAAATAAATATTGGAAAATATAGTGGCTATTTTTGGTGGGGTTTACTTTTTTTAGATTATCTTGATGATGACAATGCATGGCTTGCTGCATACGGTGAAAAAGTCAGTTCCAATTACATTAAGAAAAGTCTATATCGAATGAATGGAGGATCCATCATAAGGAATGCTTATTGGTAACTTTCAAACAACAAGAAAAACAAAACATTTGCACTAAGGAATTAAGGAACCAAAACATACGATACTAGTGGACCAACCTAGGGAAATGCTTATTGGCAATTCCAAAAGATTTTCATGCCTAATGTTGTAAGACTTTTGTCTATAGTGTTATAAGAACATGATAATATGATGAAGGTTCGAACCCGCTAGCCATGCGAATATTGGTTATTGATTTCGATCCAATTAAATGTTTAGGAAGAGTTCATCCGTGGAGTGTACTTCCATCTAAGGATTAAGTCTATGTCTTTAATAAATTTAAATTTAAACTTTTTCCAGTTCAAAAAGAAAAAATATATATATATAATTTTATGTTATTCTATAGTGTTATAAGAACGTGATAATAGGTGAGACTACAGGTCAGTCACGTAGGTTAAAGAGAAGAGCAGAGAATTCATGTGTGACAGAGAGACAGCTGTGACAAACAGAACCAAAAGAGCGTGCGATAGACGATAGCGACGCGTCTTGGCCACTAAGTAAACGCGTTTGCAACAAAATCTACCGTTATTTTCACGTCGCTACTTATTACATTCCATTTTCAAAACGACAACACACACTACTAACAGTTTTTTCTATCTTTTGTGATGAACAAAGTCACAAGATTTATTCCACAATTTGTATTCTTTAAATACATACCACACATACGAAAACACATTTCAACTAAATGTAATTTGTAAGAAAATGTATTTTGTTCCACTATTAATAAACATAAATTGTCGATGAGTGTAATGATGGATGAATACATATACTGTACTTGGAAAATAAATAGGTAGTGGGTTTGTTATTTATATATTGAACTATACCGCATTATACTAGAATAACTCTTTTATAAATAAAAAACGAAAATAACTTATTTATTGATTTGTGTTAAAAAAAAAAAACTTATTTATCAAATAAATGACATTTTGAAGATTGATAAATGCTTCTCAATGGTTTCATAAGAAAATACAAAAATAAGAATTTTAGAGAAGGAGATTTGGTACCTTTCATGGATTCCAATTTTCTTGCAAGATGGAAAATAGAGAGAATCGCCCAAAAGAGAAAAAATATTGGAACAAACCAAGAGATGATGTTTATATAACACACAAAAAATATTGAAATGTGTAACAAATAAATTATGTAATTGAAACTTAAGAAAGGGTGGAAAGCATGAGGAGCTTTAAAAGCAATGAGAGGAGCCTTGCCAGATTGGGGTTTACACAAGGTAGTTAGTTAGCTTAGCTTACATGTTTCAAGTGCTTTTGTTCTCCAAAGCAAGAATCATGTGTCCTAATACCCTTTCTTTTTCTTAACAAACTCTAAGAAAATCAAGAGTTCTTGTATATATTGTTATATATGTCTTTCATCGAGACGCCGCATACAATATTTAAAATTTCAATTTCAAAGTTAATTAAACTCTTCAAAGATTTCCAGTAATAATGTATTAAGAAAAACATTTTTTTTCATTTAAAAAAAATGATTCATATATACATTACATGTGAATCTAACTAATTTTATTTTAAAATTCTCAAAATAGAATGTTAACTTTTCAATAAAATATTTTTGCAATGAGTAAATGGAAAGTTAAAACACACAAAAATAATCCAATTGTTTGCATGCATAGTTTGTTTTAAACAAAAATAATAGGAGCTATTAGGAATGTTATTGGGCTTGAAGTTCGCGAAATCTGTAGAGATGGGCCCCGAAAGCAATAGCAAAGGATGTTGCATATGGAAAAATCCCGCGGGCCTAAACGGGCCCAGCATAAGGTTCTTCTTTTCTCTTTCACTTAACGTCGTTCAACATTAGGGTTAGAGGCAGCACTGGTTCCTTCGCCAACACGCAGACACGATCAGAACGATATTCCTCAGCCTCAGAGATGAAAACATATATTTTATTTCAGTTTCTATTATATGAAGTTTCCAAGATGCATACGTCACCCCCATTTAGTTCCATATAACAATGGCATATTTGTTATGCTCTTGGGTTAATGTGGAAGCCTTTGTTGTGTAAGATTTTGAGTTCACATTTGATTTTTCAGAATAGTCAACTACAGGAGTGGTAACAAAGTTGTAACCAAAGAAAACCAGATCGAGATTATAAATTGAAATAGCACTAATACGAATTGAATGACAGATTATTTTTAATTTAGTTTCGACAGTTTTTATAAACTAACTAAAACCACTAACTATGAAAAACGAAATAGTAAATCAAATTATATTTTTATATCTTCAAACAATTAGGTCTATTATTTATTGATGATTTAAAAGGCATAGAGGTGCGACCCACACAAATTTAGAGGAATATGTTCTCCAGTTCTAGTGAAAAAAGTAAGGCAATTTATTTAAATTCTTCTCAGTGAAAAAAGTAAGGCAATTTATTTAAATTCTTCTCGAATATTATTTCAAATTTCGTTGGATAAGCATAGGGTTTGACAACTTGACATTAACCAAATAGGTATCTCAACCTTTATGAAAGCATATGCAATCCATTCGTTTCCACGGATAAGTATTGTATATGTGTAAATATTCAACAAATTAGTATATATGGTATTAGTTAAAGCATATACTAGACATGATCAGAATTTCCTTATAGGTGTTCGAATCATGTTACTGTTGAAGGAAATTCGCGCCAAAATAATATAATAGTTTCATATCATAATATTTCATTGTTCAGTGCTGATAATCGCATGATGATATAGAGATGATATGATAATATGTAAGTAAGGGAAAATAATGAGTGATGTAGTGTAACAAAGATACGCGGGACAAATACACTTTGTTAACTTTAAAAGATATGTGCCAAAGAAATTGTCTACGTCACACTTAACTTATCTTGTGTGGTTTATATTCTCATATGCGCCATTTTCTATACCCTTTATTCTTTTATTTTTTTTCTTCAGTTTTTAGTTTAGTTTTTTTCTTGACAAAAAAAAAATACGTGAACTAAAGGTGAAGTATTCTCCCTAGATCCTTACAATCTTCAACTTCCTACTTGTCCGATATAGTTACGAAGATTTCCCTTTAAAGTCTTTTAATTTACGGCTAGTGAATTCTTGTACTATCCCTATTCCTTAAAATAGATTTTTTGATTTTCTTGCATATATTAAAAACACACACATAAGATCTTCATCATATATGCGTTTTTTTACGTTTATGAGTTTTCAATAACTTTAAATTTTAATCAATAATAGATCAACAAACTTAATTTTTTTGCGTTTATATATGAGTTTTCAATAACTTTATAATTCTTATTATTAACTAACTAAAAGTTTATCTAAAACATAATTAGTGCACTGTTAAGGACGTTGACAAATAGAAATATCATATCCATTTGATTGTTCATTTTTCTGATAAACAAACACTAGCAAATCAAAATCTGTGAAATGGAATGAAATGAGCATATAATACGAGACTAATACAATTTGTAGTGTCATTTAAATGCATTGTATAACCTCGATAAAACTATATAGGCACAAAGGTTTTTGAATAAGATGGAAACTTTTACTTAGAGAAAACAAATAGAATTGTAAAGGAGGTGAAACAAACAAAATATTTTAAAGACTCTTACTTTTTTTTAGTGATTTGTTAAGGGAAATATTTATCCACAAGAATACTCTTCAACTACTTTTAACATTTTGCTAGGTAAAATTATAATTTTGTTGTAAAACATTCAGATTTCAATATAATCTAATAGATGAAAAAGAAAAAAAATAATTCTAAATATAGACTAGTTTTTATTTCAAAAAAATATAGACTAGTTTTATTTGATTGTCGGGAGGATATAACTTAAAAGTGTATTATGTTCTTAGTGATAATTCATCATCATGAAAAATAGCAAGCTAGATGATGATAACTTAACTTGAGGTATTTAATCGGTTTTAGTTTATCCTTTCAATCAAATTTGAATCTGAAATTACTTTCAAAAATATAATTTGCATTTATAGATTTTTACAACTAAAAATCCAACGTAGTTTAAAGTTTATCTTAATAACGTTTAACCAAAAAAAATCTAAAAGTTTAATTCACATACATGTATAAATAAATAACAGTTAGAGCCCTCAACTTTTCTCTTTGTTCTTCTTT
This sequence comes from Moricandia arvensis, assembly GCA_905132765.1. Lineage (NCBI taxonomy): Eukaryota > Viridiplantae > Streptophyta > Magnoliopsida > Brassicales > Brassicaceae > Moricandia > Moricandia arvensis. The sequence continues at coordinate 209,678 of CAJHQP010000178.1, read as the reverse complement.
TTCATCGATCAAACTCTTTAACTTTTAATTTGAAAAAAAAAAATCTAGAAAGTATCCAAAGTAAATTTGAATAATTTACTAATGATTTGCGTAGTAAACAAAAAAAAAAATTGTTAACAAGTTGCCACATGTAGAACAAGTGACTGGTGACAAGAGAATAGATACTTTGCTTGAGCAGAGCGAGCGACTGGAGCCCATGAATATGGGCCTACCAAAGTTCTTCTTCCTCTTTATCGTAAGCCTCAAAAACATAATAGACAAAACTTCGAAAAAGATATTATTCTCCTCTCACTTTTGTCTCTGTTGTGTGACGATCAAGCCGCTATTTCTGAACTCATCTGACGGCCCACGTTCTCAATCTGGACCCTATTGGTTAATCGTAGCCGTCGAATAGATAAAGATGTTTGGTCAAGTTGACGTGGCCCCACAAAAGGCGATGTGGGTCCGAGGATTTTGGAACCACCGACGCTTTCTTTTACCGTAGATACGGTCCACTTATACACTTATTTAATTATATTAGAGATTAATTATCTACAAATGAAAGTTTTCACTTTTATATCATGATCACCAAAGCAACGCGTATTAACTTTTCAAAAATCAAATTTTCGTTAAGAATTTAAAACTGGAAGCAGAATATATTGATTGAGCAATGTTCTTAACTTTTTTTTTTATAAATTTAGGGAATATAGATGAGTCACGAGACTGAGAATTACTCATCATATCCTATATTATTTCCAGAAATGGAACATTCAAAGGAAGCTCCGTAGTTTACGATTTGGTGTCCATATATATAAAAGAAACTTACAAATATTGTTATATCCAGATGAACGAATAAAACGATCAAACAATATAATGAAACTATGAAACTACAGCTTTAGATATAAGATTACCTGAGTTATAGGCGACCATTATGAATATTAAAGTTAGATATATACAATGAGTATCATTAAAGAAATAGTAATTTTTAAAATTGAATAACATTTTCTTAATATTAACAATAGCAGTATTAAGCTAAGAAGTAAAAAAAAAATTGAAAGCTAAAAAAAACAAATTGTTATAGGATTTTACAAAAAACAAAAACAATTTGTAAGTGTGAACTAATTTTAACTTAGTAGATGTGGTTTGGGTGGAGACAGCAATCCCGAGGTGAAGGGTCCTCTTCTTGCTTCCTTCTTATTCACACCCCAACCCCCACACTCTTCCTTGCCTCATCTCCTCTCTTTCTTCTCTCTCTCTAGAGTTTGTTCATGAACTTGTCTTAAGATTCTAACTCTCCCTCCAAACTAAACAAGACAATACACAATATGGGTCTCACTTCTCTTCAAGTTTGCATGGATTCTGATTGGCTCCAGGTATCTCCACTTAGATCGATTATCTGTATTTGCATTTACTTTTTTTTTTTACAAAGGGCTGCATTTGCATTTACTTTTACGTTCAAAGTTAGTATATTTCTTTCAAAGAACATGAAATTGAAACATTTAGCAGAATTGTTTTGTTAATTTTAAATGTAAAAGTAATATGCAAAATGGAAGATCTGTTACGTTTAAGTTTGACATTTTTGTTTACACAACTGAAAAAATCTTTGAGTAGATGTGATTTTTGTTTCTAATGATTTTGTTTTTGTCTCATGCAAACACATGCAAATGTCTCAGGTCCCAAATGGTTTGAAACAATTGTTAGACCTTACTCATCTCGAACCATCTTTGTTTGAAACTTAAAAGGAAAACGGTTATACAGATTTTACACTGTTAACGCATTTTGATATGGTTTTGTAAATTGTAACATTAGGAAGCTGAGTCATCAGGAGGAAGCATGTTAGACACTACAACGACTTCTCCATCAGCAGCCGACATACTAGCAGCTTGCAGCACTAGACCACAAGCCTCGGCCATGGCTGTAGCCGCGGCTGCTCTGATGGACGGTGGAAGGAGGCTGCGTCCACCTCACGACCATCCTCAGAAGTGTCCTCGTTGCGAGTCAACACATACTAAGTTCTGTTACTACAATAACTATAGTCTCTCTCAGCCTCGTTACTTCTGCAAAACTTGTCGCCGTTACTGGACCAAAGGTGGCACTCTAAGGAATATTCCGGTCGGTGGTGGCTGCCGGAAAAACAAGAAACCCTCTAGTTCCTCATCCTCCACTTCTTCCGGGAAAAAGCCGCCCAACATTGTCACCACCAATACAAATGACCTTATGGCTTTACCACATTCTCATCAAAATTACCAAAATGCCTCTCTCGGGTTTTCACATTTTGGTGGGAATGGGATGATGGGTTCTTACACAGCTCTAGGTCAAAGTAACGTTGGGTTCTTGGAACGCAAGTATGGCGGTTTGCTTTCACCTAGACCTAGACCTATTGATTTTTTGGACAACAAGTATGATCTCATGGGTGTGAATAATGACAATATAGTCATGGTTGATCATGGAAGTAACGGTGATCATTATAATCATCACATGGGTTTGAATCACGGATTAGGTCTTAACAACAACAACAGTGATGGTGGTGGATGTGAAGATAATCAAAGCCATAGACTTATGCTAGCTAATTATGATTATAATCATCGTGAAGATAATCATAGGGTAACATCAATAATGGATGTGAAGCCAAGTCCAAGGCTTTTATCGCTTGATTGGCAACAAGCTCAAGGCTACTCCGATGGTAGCGGAGGAAAATCTGACGGTGGAGGATACGTTGGTGGCGGTTATATCAACGGCTTAGCTTCGACGTGGAATGGTTTGATGAATGGCTATGGATCGTCCACTAAAACAAACTACTTGGTTTAATAAACTAGTATCAAAGCTTTTTTTCTTGTCGTTATCAACTACTAGTAGCGAAGCAATTAAATTAGTATATGGTTTGGTTTGATTAGCAAGTTTTACTTTCGTATAATTCATTGCTGATTACGAGAGTAATCTTGATTAGGGAGTTCAGATATATTTTTCGTTTTCTGTGTGGTCGTGCGGTTGAGTACCTTGATGTGTAATGTTTATTTATATATAAATAGAGTCCATTCTGTATTTTAATAACTTAGTTCTATACTACTTTGAAATTTTATTACAAAACCTATAGAATTATTATCTTCAGTTTCCAAAAGAGTGGATGAGTTATAGATCGTGATGCTTTATTTTCTGTTTGCTATTTTATCCATGATGCTAATACTGAGTCTTCGTAAAACTATGACCTTCAAAAGGAGAAGCTGCTAATCAAATCAGGATCTTTATCCCACTAGCACGAGGCTAAATTTTGCTATACAAAGCGGGAATATAAGTTAGATGTAATAGAGAATTGAAGAATAAATTTTTTTTTTTTAATGTAGGATTAGCAGAAGTTGAAAAATATGAGTTTTACAAATGACCTCATCATCAATCAAAACCATCTCAATATGAACAGCTCCTTTAAGATATTATCTTCAAAACCTCATGATGTCACTTTGATCTTGCACGAATCTTATGAATATTTTTAATGGAAACTATGGAAGTTGTCTCCTACGAAGAAAATACATGATTTTTTATGAATAATTTTTTTATGAACAATAGATGATACTCTGATAGTTTAGATTTGTGTTGATAATTTGATAGTTTAGGTTTAAGAGAATTAGTTGTTTTTTATCAAATAGATAATTAGTTATTTACATATATTTTGGAGGCATTCAATATGTATCAGGATTGGGAATTTATAATGTATGAAAATAAAATTGCATAAAACTGCAAAGAGATTTTGAAGAAATAGGAAATTGTATAATTATCAAAAAAAATATAATGCTTCTGTGTAAACTGGCTAATCAAGCGCTAATCCATCTCCAATGACAAGAGAGAAACAACCGAAGGCAAGAGTCCAGCCTATGCCTCCGGAAACTTTGTTCAAGCTAATTGGTAGGATCATCAAGGACATTCTCTTAGGGAAAAGACATAACAAGGGATGCACTAAACTGCTGTCTCTTTGGTTTGCTCATAGCTAATTGCTCACCTCTCACACTTTTGTAACAAATATTAGCTTCTCTGGTTTTTATTTTGGAGCCATAGTTCTCTGCTAACCTAGCTTGTGGAACCACTTTCTTTTGGTAATAATATTTACATTTTATCCAAAAAAAAGAGCCATTGGCATAATTCAAAATGCAGATTCTTTGGCTGCTGAACATTCACACTTGGAAGCTATTGATGATGGTCAGAAGGAAGAGAAACCAAAGGTGATAGTTAGTAAAATGGGTGAAGTGGAATCAGTTTTGTTAGAGTTTGCCAAGGGTGAGTACTGCAAAAGTTGATAGATCGATGACAAATAAATGTCTGATGTTGTAAGTTACAATGTTGTAAAAGGAACTGAAGAGCAAAGTACAACGTGATTATAATATGTATAAAGTTGTGAAAGTAAGAACATAAGCTTATAAGAATCTGTACATGAAGAATTTAAACTGTGAAAATACCATTCCCAAAACAAAAAAAAAAATTCTTACTAGTTGATTAGAGCTTGCAATTGTATGTCTCTTGTAGAATCTTTGACAAGTTGTTGATATAACCAGTTAAAAGGGCTATCGCTAGCGATGCTATCAAGCAAATTGAGACTACAAGCCGATGGACTTCAGATTTGGGGCTTCCCTGATTTCCTAGGAGTGGAATCTTCTTATCATTCCTCACGATGACATAGAGAAACATATACCATGGAACATGTAACTCCCACGAGTATTTGTATCCTTTCAAGTTTGTTTGGTATGATAGCACTACTCAGTAGAAGAATGATACCTCCAAAGAAGAACGTCGCACCAGCCAGTAACTCATCAACAACACATATTTTCCATGTTCTTCCTTTGAGCCCACTGGAAAGGAAAGAAGACAAAGCAGAGTCAAGCATGGCCAATACAAAAAGCAGGTTGGAGAGGCGTATGTGAACTAGCATGTCACCTGTGATGGCCATGTACGACGAGACCATTGTTGCGTCATTCAGTGCACTCACAAAGAATGGGATCTTATCCACTGAGTCGTCGTTCTTTTGGATTTTCATTGATAAGTTAAAAGAGGAAAATAGATAAATATCAAAAATGAACTATTTTCTTTTATTGATCAGTTAATGGAAATACTTAAATTGCACAACTATTGAACTACTAGAGCACTCACAAAGAGAAGAATCTTATCCATTTGGTTGTCCTTTTGGATGTCCATTTTGCTCATACAAAGACACAACAAATCAAGAGTGAGAGTTGTGTGAGATGAGATGAGAATCAACTCTTTCTTTCAAAACAACTAGCTACTCATGCAATGAAAATCACTTTTGTTATATATAAAGGAAAATAGTGTTTCAATTTGGACGGAATCTGAAAACAAGAGTTAGTATGTATCCTAGTACCTAAGGCGACAAAATCGTAGTTATATTCTATAATCATGAATACCTAAATTCTATCTCCGCAAGAGTTAGTATGAATCCCAATATTCTTATCACAAATTTACCCGTTTAATTTTTTTTTATAATAACATACAATATTTAGCTAAATCATAGCATATAATATTATTGTTTTATAAAATGAACATAATATTATTCACATCTCAGCACTATTAGTAGTTTGGTAAGCAAGTCAAGTTTGAAATTATGAATCTCAAAACTCTATATACATGTACTAAAATTATCTTACACTGAATCCGAATTAAAACGAAACTTTTATATTTTACATGAAAAAGGAGAATTATAAAAGAGAAAAATAGATAAATATCAAAATATGAACGGATTCTTTCAGTGAAATACTTAATTTGCTAAAAAAACCTCCAGATAGAATTATAAAATCGATAAAAAAAATGAACTGAGAATACTTATTAATTTTAGCTGTCTTTTCGACGTGTAATCGTCTTCATATATTTTTGTTGTTAAATAACCAGGAGTATACCAATTAAACCCGGTTATCTTCTTTTCCTACCTTTTAGAAACATAAATCCGACCCGGTTTATACAGGCTACCTCAATCTCGACCCGACCCGGGATACATTCACACACACTACACTACATTGCGTCAACTCGGAACGGAGAAGCTGTTTTCGTGATGATGAGGCCGCAGATAGTTCTGTTCGGCGATTCAATAACGGCACAGTCGTTCAGATCCGGCGGATGGGGATCTGCTCTCGCCGACGCGTACTCTCGCAAAGCTGATGTCGTTGTGCGTGGCTACGGAGGCTACAACACCCGATGGGCTCTCTTCTTGCTTCATCACATTTTCCCTCTCGTCAGTTCTCTCTCTCTCTCTCCAATTAATTTGTGTAGTTGATGAAATGAAAGAACTGATTCAATCCTGAAATGTTTTAGATTTGAGAAAAAAAAAAAGAGAGATCTGACAAAACTCTTGTCCATAACCAATGTGTTCTGTTGCATTTATCTCTGTGTTTGTCAAGCTGTTGATGGAGCTGTTTTGTTTTGGTGTCTAAATCTCTCTTAGTGTTTGTGTACTCTCTCTTTGTCTCTTTGCTTAGGGATCTTTGACTCCACCTGTTGCTACGACGATCTTCTTTGGTGCAAATGATGCAGCTCTCAAAGGAAGGACCAGTGATAGGCAGCATGTTCCCGTGGAAGAGTACAAAGACAACATTAGAACAATGGTTCAGCATCTTAAGGTTCTGACATAACGCTCTTATACTGCATTTCAAGTTGTTGTTACTAAGAGCATGATTAATTGGGTTTTTTTGCGGAATATAAAAAACTGTTTCTTAATTATTAACTAAAAAAAGTTAAAAACGGGTTCTTAAATAAGTTATTTAAAAATCACATTTTTAGTTAAAAGTTAAGAAACAGTTTCTTATATTCGGCTAAGAACTCCACCCTAAGAACCTCAGATTAATGACTATGTTTGCAGAAATGTTCACCTACCATGCTAATTGTGCTTGTAACTCCACCACCAATTGATGAAGCTGGACGCCAGAGCTATGCAGAGTAAGCTTTTCTTGATCCTCATCTATCTTTTTTATTCTTCAAAACATTTTTAGTGACTGTGTTACTTCAGATCAATCTATGGTGAGAAAGCTATGAAAGAGCCTGAGAGAACAAACGAAACCACAGGAATCTACGCACGACATTGTGTTGCATTAGCCGAGGAACTCGGTCTCCGATATGTCAACCTTTGGTCCAAAATGCAGGAAACCAATGGTTGGCAGAAAAAATACCTAAGGTCCGGATCATATAAATCCGTTTATTGATTCTTAGAGACACTCATCTCCTTGACCATTCATTTGTTTTATAAATGGTTCTTCTTGCTCGTTGTTTAAGCAGTGACGGACTCCATCTCACACCTGAAGGCAATGGAGTAGTTTACGAAGAAGTGTCAAGAGTGTTTAGAGAAGCTTGGCTCTCTCCTGATGAAATGCCTTTTGATTTCCCTCACCATTCTCAGATCGACGGTGACAACCCATCCAAGGCTTTCCAAGAGCGTTGCTTATAAGATTTGATGTTACAACTTTCTTTGAGATTTTATGTCATTTTGGATAATTCTTATTATTTTTAATTTTCATCACTTATTTCATAAAATAAATTTTAAATTCATTTTTATTTTTTTAGATAATTTATATATATTACTCATATTCATTAAGGATATAAACAATATTAATCAATCTAACTTTTTTTTAAGGCTCAGGTTTGCGAAAAATCAGTTAGTAAATAATAACGATAGAGATAAATAGATCTTGAATCATCATAAATAAATAATTAATTAAACTTCCAAACTATTGAATTTATCTGCATTTAAAGATTGGTTTATTTCATAATATTTAGCGCATTGCTAGGAAACCACCTGGTCCTTATTATAAGAGGAGAAAAAAAAAGAAGCAAGTCATAACAAGCCCTAAGTATGTCTTTTGTTTCGTGTTAACTTTTCTTTCGTCTGTGATTCACAAAAGAGAACATAGACCAATCATGCCGCACAAGAGAGGAAGCAAAGAGAGGAAAAAAAAACAGAAAGATCATCAAGGTGGAGAAACCTTCATGGATTCATTGGATATGATCCGGTTGAGAATCAATACAAAGTCTTGAGTTTTGTTGAAGGGGCAAGACTTTGCGATTATTTTTGTAAGGTTATAACATTTGAAGGTGGTCCAAGGAAACAAGAGTGGAGAAAGATTAAATCCAAGATGATATCTCTCCACCGAGGAGTAATGGTGTGTGCATCAATGGGATTATCTATTACCTTGGATGTACATTAACAAGTGGTGCGTTGGTATTGGGGAGGTTCGACGTTAGGTTTGAGAGATTTGATCATATCAAGATGCCCATAGATGTGGGTATGAACCAGTTAGAGGAGTTAGGTTTGGTCAATTACCAAGGGAAACTAGGATGCACGTTTTACAGCAAAGATAGAGCGGAGGTGTGGATTAAGAAAGATCATCTTAGCGGCGAGAAACATGAATGGCCTAAGGTTACTATTGCCATGTCTCCCCCTGATACGTTAAATACTCGTATAGCTGGTGTCACACTTAATTGTGAGATTGTGATAATGCCCAAGGCAGTGGATCCTGCTCAAACGTTGTTATATGCATACTTTTATAACCCTAAGGAAAACAAGACTAGAAGAGTTGAGTTTGATACCACGGCCTTGAAGGGGGAGCTAGGAGTTTGTATCTTAAGTGAGCCGGATCACATGGAGAATACTATGTCCTTGTTCGGGAGCCAGTTTAACAAGAAGCCAGCAAAGCCACCATCTCTTTTGAATCTATTAGTATGGGTTATAGCTTTTTTATGTGTTGCTCTCGTTCTAGCCACAACATTCCGAACATGACTTATATCTTTGTTGGACTCTTTCCATATTAGTAGTTTTTTTCTTTCTCTAAAGCTCTATATAAACTTACTTTTGTTTGGCGGATCCTTTGGTTATGATCCCGTTTGATTATCAATAAAAAATGCTTTGCATGATTATTAGAGGGTCACAAAACTTTGAAGGTTCTTCTTATCAAGTTTAGGATATCACTCGTATTATCTGGTTGCTCTCTTTCAGCAATGATAGGTGTGTATTCTTGAAGCTCATCTTATGGAGAAACAAGACAAGAATAGTCTAATTACACTTGTCATGTCTACTACACAGCTCATCTATTAAATATCATACTAATCAGATAATAAAGAGTTAGATATAAATTCACACAAATTCAACAATTAGTATCATAACGATATGACGAAAATCTACAAAAAGATCAAAATATCTTTTAAGTAGGAATGGGATTTTTCAAATTAAAATAGGAAGAAAGTATGTAATTACTGGTATAAAGTGGTGCCAAGATAATTCACCGATGAAAAAAATACATGAAATGAATGTGGTACTTAATTAGAAGGAAAAAATGAGATATATTAAACAAAATCTCACATTAAAAATTTAGATAAAAAAAGTTCAATTCTAGTTAGTACAAAATCTTTTGTAAAGAAAATCAAAAAATAAATTCATATGAATTTGCTAGTTCAAAATCTTTTGTAAAAAATTATACATAAACTCACAAAAATCCAACAGATACTGGAAGCTCAATCTTATGGAGAAACAAGACAAGAATAGTCTAAGATTACACTTGTCATGTCCACTACACACCTCATCTATTAAATACGTGTATCATGGTGAGATTGTGATGATCCACTAGAGATAAGATTCTGCTGATCAAATGGTGTAAGGATACTATTTTGATCCAAAGGGAGAAAAAAAGACTAATAAAAGAGTTGAATATGAAAGCACAAGGAACTGATACAACCAATGATATCACGTGGGTCGGTTATATCTTGCACCCATGACAGACCCTTCGGTTTGATTATATTTTCCACCGATGTATATTTTTATATTTTCTATAAAAATATATAAATATTTTGAAAAGCAAGTTGACAAAATCCAAAAGATATGCAAAATCTCTCGATTTTATATGTTCCATCTTTATTTTTCATACTTTTGAATATATATACATCTCCTCAACCTCCATTGTTCCAAACATCATATTCTTCTATATCATCCAACTTTGAGTATTAACATTTAATCTCCTCTCTATTTCTCTTCAAGATCCAAATAATATCACATGGCTCAGGTTATGCTACCTAGGAAAATTGAGATGGTTAACGCTCCTTCCAAGTTTACATCACCTGATCTTCTTCATGTTCTTGCCGTGGACGATAGCCACGTTGATCGAAAGTTCATAGAACGCTTGCTCAAAGTCTCTTCTTGTAAAGGTACTTGTGTCTTTCTAAAAAAAAACATTAATACCTCAAGTTTTGTTCATACTTGAATCTTCTTGACATGTTGTGTTTGTGTTTTGTTTTGGTTCAGTTACTGTTGTTGATAGTGCCACAAGAGCTCTCCAATACCTTGGACTTGACGTAAACGAGAAACCTGTTGGTGTTAAGGTAAATAATCAAAAGCAAATTGAGAATGTTTTGATATGACATTAAGAGTTACAAAGCAAATTGTTAATGGTGATTTGTTATGTTTTATCTATTTTTCAGGATTTAAAAGTTAATTTGATTATGACTGATTACTCTATGCCCGGTATGACTGGATATGAACTCTTGAAGAAGATCAAAGTAAGCAAACCTCTTTTTATGATCTCGTTGATTCAGTAAAATCTGAATATTTATACTAATCTAATCTTGTTTTTTCTTTTTCCTCAGGAATCCTCAGCTTTCAGAGATGTACCTGTGGTGGTTATGTCATCTGAGAACATTTTGCCTCGTATTGATAGGTATATTTTCATGCTCTTAAGTGATATTAGTCAAAAAAGTTATAGTAAATTTGGTGAATATATTAAGTTGTCAAGTCTTGAATCATGTTTAATGGTAAATTTATTTAGATAGATTAGTGGGTGATCATCAAGTTATTTGATTGCATAATTAATCAAAGTTGAGATTTGGTGATATGTAATGGGTCCCAAGATGATTTTTATGTTTCTAAATCTTTTACTTTTGAGATTTGATTCTTGTTTCTGGTGATTGTGATATTATACAATAAAAATAGTTGGCAATGATCTTGGGTTGCCTAATCTTTGGTAGGGTATTGTGAAAGCCACCTCACATGCTTTTCTCTGGACCAAATTAAATAAAAAAAGAATAATTATGTTTTTATAAAATGGCCAACTCAGTTTATGACATGTCCATGTTATAGTTGTTTGCTACATACACAACAAACAGACCTGCACAGAAGTTATATAAACTTTATTGGAATTATACTAAATTTTTATTTTATTTTCTCTAAATTCAGATGTCTTGAAGAAGGGGCTGAAGATTTTTTACTGAAACCTGTAAAACTCTCGGATGTAAGAAGAATAAGAGATTCTCTGATGAAAGTTGAAGATTTATCTTTCACAAAGAGTATTAACAAGAGAGAGCTAGAAACAGAGAATGTCTACTCTTTGGATTCATCTGTTCCCTCACAGCTCAAACGCACAAAGATCTAAGCTCTTACACCAAGCAGACTCCATGACATGAACTTAAAAAGAATACACAGAGACTTAAAGATTCAAGCCTAAACCCTGATGATGATTCTTCAGCTTAATCACCTACAGCCCTTGTGTCTTTTTTTGCCGAGTAAAAACTCAGTGTTGACAGAGGAACAGGGCTTATTCACATGACTATTGTTAGCAATGTAAATGATAGAGATAAATTACAAATAGATTTTCTTTTCTTTTTCTTACAAGAGATTGTAAGCTGGTTTTATGAAAGTTGGCTAATCATACAATAATCAGAAGTTTCCTCTAAATGTGAATGCCGATGAATTACAACAAACCAAGCTCAAGAGACAAAGACCAGATAAACAAATAATGAGAACTGATCTCAGATGATTGTATAAAGCAAAGCTCTAGTAATGAGTAACTTGTATTATAACTCTATTAGACCTTTAATGGTATTATCATCACATGAATCATTGCAGACCAAACAATTTAAAATAGCATTATTAAAACTTTATACTTGAATTCTCTGTACCACTTTTTATGTATTCACATACCACACTAAATCACCATCAGGTCCATCACCACAATGTTCGATGACAAAGGAAACAAAGATCAAAGTTCTCGAGTGACCAAAGACAACACTATACCCACATTGCCTAAAGCAAGAGTGATGCAAAATGCGGGGATGAAAACAGAGAAACAACACGGGTTTGCCAAAACCACACCTCTCCTTTTATCAAAACCTGCAAAACATGCTAGATGAACGAGCCAACCGAATAGTGAAACCACCACCTTGAACACTAGTCTCAGCCTTGATGGCATTCTGTTCATATGGCTTCCTGCACCCTGGACAACGCCCATCTCCATCACAAATCGTCTTGTGGCAGAAAAGACAGAGCCTGAATCCGCAAGGACATGGAAGGAAACTCGAATCAGTCAAGTCCAAGTCTTCATAACAGATGGGACATGAAGACGGAATCGAGACAGTGCTATAACGCTTGTCCAACTCCGGAAAACTAAGCTGCTTCCCCAAATTAGGCAACCCCTGAGGGCGAAAATCATCGTCTAGCCTCCAAGCTCGACTGCCCTTCTCCTTCCTTGATGGCATTCTCAAACAATCCTGCTCTGCATCTCTGATAATCGAATCATCCACATTAGAAGCTGATTGTCCAACACTCTCTTGCTCTTTGACAGACTCATGGAGGAGATTCTCTTCCTTATTCTCTTGCTCTGCTTCTAATGCATCAGCAAGAGCTTCCCAATCATCCACACACTCTCCACCATCATCATGATCATCTGCATTATCTTCTTCTGTTATGTTATCAGAGCAAAAGTCACTGCAGCTACTACTACTCCCACTGAAGTTAGTGCTTATATCAGTGCCTCCCATGGAGCTGTTTGAAGGTGACTCCATAAAGCTCTCATGACGAACATGAACATCCCCAACATTGTTATCCTCTTCTCTACGCCGCCTCTCCACTGGCTTATCTCTCTGATCAGGCTTGGCACTCCTCTCCTCCTTACACACCTTATTGGTCACCGCAACTAATAGTGAAAACCAAAACCCATTAACCAAAAACGACAAAAGGCAACAACTTTAGTAAACACACACACACACACAATTGAAAACGATGAAAGCTTTTACCTTGAGAAAGCCATTGCTCACGACGGAGACCGAGCTTGTTCTGTTTCATCTTAGCTGACTTATTGCTCTGCCAACGCAATGCAATCACAACGAATCATAGAGAGTAAGTGAGATTAAACCGAAAAGCTAATCAATTTTTCAGAGAAAGAGATGAGATTTAACGAGAAAGTAAGGAGCTTTACCCTCTTCTTCTTTGGGAAGTCTCTGGCGTTAGGAGCTGATGTAGCAGAAGCGTTGGTGATCGAATCTGAAATCATGGTTTAGGAGATGCCCTAGCAAACACAGAGTCGAGAGGAATTGAAGAATTGAAATTGAGATTGAAGATTCTCAAAAACCCTAATTCGATTGAGGTTCGAGAGAGAGGGGAAACTTTGAGATTTTTATTTGTTTAATTAATTAAATCAACGAAAGATATGAAGAAAAAAAATAAACAGAGATAATATAAAAGGATAACGGAAACTCCTCTTCTCCGTTCAGAAATTTCGTCGTTCGAAAATGACTATATTACCCCTAGTTTTGACATTAACAGAACGTAGTAGGTGTGGTCTCCTCTCTTAAGTCGGTGAATGCGCACGTGTAAGATAAATTATGCGGTATCTATAGGAGAGACTACAAATATGGGAAAGTAAATATACTCGTATTATTATTACCTTTTAGTGTTTTTTTCTTTTCTTTTTTTGCTAAAATTTGGTAATACCTTTTAGTGTTTCTCAAAAGATTCTCTGATGATGTTTTTTTTCTGTGGAGTTGGTCAGTCTATGAACAATTGCAAACTTGTGAATGAAGCTCTTTGTATGATTCTTTATTTTGATATAAAGGTCTTTTTGTTTGATAAACAACTTTTTCATATTATGGCTTAGTTTTTGTGGCTTTTTATAACATTTTTTCTTTTTCATTTTTTGACATATCATTGATGATTTTTTTTTTGAACTTGACATATCATTGATGATTCATGTTTTATAATTTGGCAAATACCAAAACAATAAATATGCAACCATGTTTAAGTAATTTGAATTATTATAAAACGTTGAAAATTTAGTAGTAAATTAATTTAATGTTCTTAGTCAATATATTTCAGTTTGGTAACATGATATATAATTCGTCTACAAGCATGGGAAAGTAAATACGCTCGTATTACCTTTTTGTGTTTCTCAAAAGATTCTCTGATAGATGTTTTTTTCTGTGGAGTTCTATGAACAATTGCAAATTTGTGAGTGAAAGCTCTTGTATGATTCTTTATTTTTCATATAAAGCTTTTTTTTTTTGTTTGATATAAACAACTTTTTCATACTATGGTTTAGTTTTTGAGGTTTTTATATATCTTCTTCTTTTTTTGGACATATCATTGATAATTCATGTTATATAATTAGACAAACACCAAAACAATAAATATGTAACCATGTTTTAAATAAGTTGAATATTATGGGGGAATTTTCAAAAATACCACTTTCTTTGTATCATTTTCCCTTTTACCTTCATTAAAGAAACATTTTAATAAATACCATTTGTGAAGAGATAATTTTTTAAAAATTAATTAAAATCCTAAATTTTACATTCCTAAACCCTACCTCCACCCCTCAACTCTAAACCTTAAGTCTTAGATTAATTAACCTAAATGGTTATAAGTGTGTTTCTCTCTCTTAAAAAATAAAGATAAAAATGATTAAGATAAAAGTGAAAAGTGGTGTAAAAAATGGTATTTTTGACAATTTCTAATAATTATAAAACGTTGAAAATTTATTAGTAACTTAATTAAATTTTCTTAGTCAATATATTCCAGTTTGGTAACATGATATATAGTTCGTAAAAATGTTATAAATTTGGTTGGTGACATCTTTTTTTTTTAATTCAATGGCATACATGCTAATGCCACAGTAATTTTATAAATACTAAAGAAATTAGACCGTGTCCATCTGAAATCTAGAAATGAAAAGAATACATAGGATCTTCTTTGATTATTAGTATATTATTAAGTTTAAGAAATACACATGAGCATCATCTGCCGCAATCAAATGGATTTTCTTTTCTTCCTTTAATTACAGTTTGATTGGGAAAAAAAAAAACAACAATACAAAGAGAAATCAAATGATCAAAAACTCAAATGTAAAAAAAAAAAAAAGGAAAAATATGAATTAAAGTTTTAGCTTGTAGATTCTGATATGCTTTGAAGAGAAGGCTGCCAAGCTCTAACTTTGTTGGTAGCTCCTGTGTTTGTCCCACTCTGCTTTTCATGTATCCTTCTCTGTTAATTAACCAAACCTTAATCTAATCAATATCCTTTCATAAACCAATTACAAGATTCTTACAAACTTGTTTTCTATTTAGCAAATACAACTATACTGGTTGTTTTAGTCTGACAAGTAAAACTAAAATGAAATCTATATATGTATATATACCTGAGAGTCTTTGTCAAGAGCAGATTCAGATCTTAGGGTTAGTGATTTCATCTCCTCTTCTTCAACAGAAAACTCTCCATGGATCTTCTTCATCTTTTCAGTTTTCTTGGCTCTTAATCCTTTCATCACCTCTATAATTAAATAAAAACACACACACAAAACTATTTACATAAACATGATGATCAAAGCCAAACTTGAAGCTGAAGAAACATATTTGAGAAACCCTTAAAACATAGAAGTTTTCTTTTTGCATGAGAGTGAGTGATAATACCTTCAGAAGAGACAAGTCTATACACATGGCCGAGAATGAGATTATCGGAAGGACGGAGCAGTTTGATTCGGGTGACGCGGAGAGAGCCACCGTTAGGTACAGAGGAGGAGATGAGGAGAGCAACGTGGTGTCCGGGATGAGACTTAATCACCTCGCTTGCGCTCACTGTACAGTAATATCTATCAGACTTGCCGTCTGGTCGTTCTAACACCGTCGTTGCCGTCTCCACCGCCTGACAGTTCCCCATTTCACGGTAGGTGATAGAGGAGTGAAAGTAAGCTTAGGTGGGAGGTCTATATTTGGTGGAATATAGCTTCTTACTTTATATATAAGCTAGGACCATTTTATTTTTAAATCAAATTTAACAATTTTTTATATGCTACTTTTCATAATTTATTCTCTTTTACCTAATTTTAGTAATTTTATTCGAGGAGATGTTTAACCCTAAATAAACATTACAAGGGAGATGAACGAATCGGTTTAACGATTCTTCAAAAAATCAGATCAAAACTTTGTCTAGTTAAATGGGTAATTGCTAAAAAAATTAACAAATCAGTTTAATACTACTAGCTAATATAATTGAAAAAAATTATAGAGAAATTGTCAAAAATACCACTTTCTTTTTAACATTTTTCAAAAATAACTTAATCACTTTTACCCTTGTTTTTTAAGAGGAAAAACACACTTATAATTCTTGGGTTAATTAATTTAAAACTTAAATTATAGAGTTAAGGGGTGGTATAGGATGGAGATAGGGTTTAAAAATTTAAAATTTAGGATTCTAATTAATTTTAAATTGTCCCTTAAAAAATAGTATTTTTTTAAATGTCTTTTTAATGAAAGTAAAAATGAAAAAATGGTAAAAGGAAATTGGTAATTTTGAAAATTCCCCAAAATTATATTATAGTGAAGTTACAAGAGTAAAACTAAATAAGAGATGGAATAATAATCATCGCCATTGCTTAGCTATTTTGTTTTTTCAATGTTTTGGATTGTCCGTACAAAACCAAGTGCTTGCTTGGCTGGAATCTTCTTTAAAGGAAAGTAGATTCCCTGTGAATTTTAATCAAATCTTTAGGCCTTTTGATACTTTGAATCTATTAACCATTTTGATTCTTGTTTATGCCAACGTAGTTTGCTTAAGTTCTCCTTAATTAGTTACTAGTATTTCATAATTATCAGTATATCCATTTTTTTTTTAAAAAGCAGCTTAGTCTAGATACTAGGTTTCTGCATACAACTCTTACAATTTAAATTTGAAGATTAAAATTTCAGAATTAATATGAAATATGTACATGACAAGCAACTTTATAAATCTGGGTATTTTTTTAAGCAATGATGAGTGTTTTAGGGAAAAAATAAATAAGGAAATGACAACCAAAAATGAAGTAATAATACTCACTCCCTCGTGCAATCAACCTTATTCACATGCTTACTGCACACTTTATCTCGATCTCCTGAAAGTCAGTGTCGTATTAAGCGTTAATAATTGTGTACACATAGTTTAATTACGTAATGAGTTCGATCAGCCTTATAAAACAAAGCGATATTAACTTTTTTTGCTTGGCCATTTAATTAAGATAACAAGCGAAAGTTGTCCTAATGTCTTTTTCGAGTATATTTTTATTTGCAGAGAGACCAAAGACCTCACGCAAGAGTGAAAGGCCAAGCACCAAATTTAAGCACAAAAGGAAATAGAAGAGTGAAAGGCCACTCTCTTGTATATATATTGACCAACTTTTTAAAAAATATCATTATGACCAACTGAGTAAAGAAAAAGCTGTTAAAGAAAAAAGCCAATTAATTAACTATATATCTTATCAATATACTTATAATTAAATCTCTAACTATAAATATTTTCTTACTAATATGCGTATACAAATATTCAATATTAATTGTTGAGCTCACAATCAAAATGTTCTTAAGTCATACTTCTAGTCAGTTTGTTTTTTCAGAAGTGATCTAAAAACAATATAATTATTACTCTCTCAGTTCCAAAAAATCCAGATTTTAGAAAAAAAAAATTGTTACAAAATTATATATTTTCTACATTTTAAATGAATAAATTGTAGATTTCAAAGTGTTTATTAAAATCTTATTGGTTAAAAATATGAAAAATATTAACTACAAAATATAATGTATTGAAAACTGAAAATTTATAAGTTTTCTTAATTAGTGTGAAAATTCTAAAACATACATTAATTTAAACATAGGGAGTATATATATATATATACCTTAATTCAATTTTTGGTTAAATTCATTCAATCAATTTTATTATATCAAGTTAAACTTTTAAATCGAGTAAGAAAGAGAGGCAAAATCAAACTAATACTTATTTAGAAAACTAATAAAAATAACAAAGTTGTGTACCCTCGGATTTACAAAGACAAAACGCATTAGGGAAAGATAGCAAGCAACAAAACAACTGAAGATTCTTAGATTCATGATCATTCATTCTTGTAAACAAGACTATATAAAATGTGAAAGAGATATTTAAAAGGTTTCCGAAGTTGTGAACGGAACAGAACAAAAGAACCAAGACGCAGAGGTGTCAAGAAACTCTCAAGGCAACCATGACGAAACTCCTGAGTTTTCACCATTTTCTTTCTGGTTAACTCTTTGCTTCTTCTTCTCTCTCTCTTCACTTCTAGACAGAAGGGAAATACTTGTTGAGATTGAAAGGAAGAGAGTAGAACTCTTCACTTCTTGTGTCACCTTTGAAAGATCTAAACTTGTCCCACCAATGCTTTCCTCTGTCTTTCCTTATCGATGACTCTTTCTTGTGCAGTGTGTTGTCCAAGAAGAAGGCGACCACTCCAGCAACAAAAGGTTCTGATGAGAACGGGACATTCACCATATCGTTGAACTGTCAAAAGTATGCAAGTGAATAAGAGTCTCATTAGCTCAGGCCATACTCTAGTCTTTAGGTTCCTACCAATGAAAGAGAGAAAAGACAACAAAAAAAAAAGAGCGAGTAAATTACTACATACCCAACGACCGCCTGTGTGGACTGGACCATAGCCTTTGATTGCAGTGTACTCATTGAAGTATTGAGGGATTGACAAGCCCAGAAAGACAGAGAAGCCTAAGATGAACTTAGTCCTGAAGCTGTTTAAGTTGCAGAACTGAAGAAAACTCAATCCTCCAGCTCCTACGTAGGCAAAGAAGAGACAGTATAACGCAGCAATTTATGGGTGCAGGGATTGAAGCAAACACAGCTCCGAATTTTCCTGCATTAACACATGATAGATCCATCAGTCCAGCTAAAAATTTCAGACAAAAGCTTTTTCTATTACCAGTTGAAGTTGGATTTGAGCTCAATACTTACCGAGAATAGAGAAGAAGATCATGAAGCCTGCTGCTATCTGGACAACCCTTCGACTACCAACTCTTGTCAAGGCTAATAGTCCAGCATTTTCTCTTCACAACGGAAAGAGAAAAGAAACTTCATACCCATACATATCCGGAGAAAATAATCAACACAGAACATGAATCATCTCAGAGATGCTTACATAGAGACAGAGGAACCAGCACCAGTGCCAAACAACCCTGATATCAGAATTGCGACTCCCTGATCCACAGAACATAATCAGCCTCAGAAAGTAATGAATATTTATTCCACAACATTGTAAGCTTCAAGTGTGGTCAAGTTACCTGCCAGCCAACACCACGGCTGAGAATAGAAGGTGGCAACATCGTTGCACTTGCATATCTTGAGACAGCGATAAAACCACCGGTTGACTTTAATGGTCAGACATACACGAAAGAAACAAGAAGACAATGAATAAAACAGAATAACAGAACATAATCAATTTACTTAAAAAGACTATAATGTGAAGAATGTAGTGACATACCTCAACTAGAGCAACAAATGAAGCCATCATCATTGCAAAAGCTTCTCCAGCATCAAACGAAGGAGCACCCCATTGGAAAGGCCATGGAACTCTTATCCTGAAAAAAAAGGAAAACAAAACGTAATTTAACAACAAATCCAATGAAGCTCACTATTTAATCACATTCTATCTTTTGATATTCTGATTATTCATGCTCTTTTGTTCTGCTTAAAACTGCAAATGTTATTTTTGGGAGCTGCAAATATATATATAGGCTGAGTTGTAACAAATTACCATGGGGCAGCACCTACGATGCCAGCACGATCAGTCCGGCAACTAGTTTGTGTAGTTGGTGCAGCACCATTGTATGCTCCACCAACTGTGAGAAGGTGAGCATAGATCCATACAATAACCACCGCAAATATTACAGCAAACCGGTCAAACACATTTTTCCCTGATTTGATCACATGAGGTAGATACTGCAACAGAAAACATCAGAATATGAAATCAGGTCACCCACCATTAACAAATCTAAACCTTGTTTTAGGAGTTAGATAGATTTATTGTATTAGTAAGTTATAATATTACCTGTGAAACAAATACTAGGATAAGAAGCTCAGGCAGCCCAATCTCTATGCATTTAGCAACCTGAAACGAAAAGGGAAATTAACAAGTGGAAGCAAAAACAAAGAGTTTTTGGTCTGCTTGTAAGTGTCCTTAGAGTAAACTTACCCCTGGGAAACCAAACTCGTATAGCCCAAATCCAACGAGACCCACCAGTGGAACAGCTGAGATAGGACTTAAGAACCTAACAATGAAATACAAAAGAAAAAATTACATCGCATTGTTTCTGGAATATCTAATACTGTGAAAGGAAACTCAAATGTTTGAGACTACTTCCTGCTGCAGACTAACCTCACAACATTACGCCAGAGGCCACTGAAACCAAGAATCATCTGTAGGGTTGAAGCAACAATCAATGCACCTTGGGTTGCTCGCATAATCCTCTCAAAGCGCTGCAAAAACAATTGAAACATGATCATTCATAGCACCAACCAACAAAGGAGTCACATAAAGAAGCAATATCCACAACATCAAAATGAGAAGTCTATCATACATCTATAGGGTTTGAGGTATCACTGAATCTGCCTGAAAGGATGATGGATATTGTGGTTGGTACAAAAGTGTAAGATGCTCCAATAACAGCAGGCAACCTGGTTCCGAAGAGTGTTTGAAGCAATGTGTTGATGCCAGAAACAAAGAGAATAGTCTGTACCACCTTTGCCTTCTCTTCCTGAAAACAGAAACAAATCATTCAATCACTTCTTCCTATGTTTAAACTCATAGAAGTTTATGACTTACATAACCACCTCCCATCTGGGGAACAAGAGCAGTAGGTATGAGAACAGTAGTGCCGAGCATGACAAGGTAATGTTGAAAGCCAAGGAGAATAGCTTCAGCTGAAACACACAAACATAATGTAATAAGTCCAAAAACAGCTCAACAAGTTCTTGTGAAAACAGTTAAAGATTTGTTTATCATTCCGACACTGTTCGAAGGTAGTAACATCAAACAAAATCTCATCCACAGACAAAAATTAAAAACAACAAATCTGGAGATAGATTCAAACAAATCAGGCAAAAAAACCACAAGACAAGAGTAGTAGCCTTATGTTTAAAACAGGAAAGTGAATCTGAAGAGCTCTCTAACAAGAAAACAACTTAGGTCGGTGGAGACATTGTAAGAACATATAAAAAAAAACGGCAAAAGAAAGAAGGAGGAGGGGAACAGACGCCAAGGAGGAGGACTGGTGATGCAGTAAGAGATGTTAGGAAGCTGATCTTTAGGAGGATGTGGTTGTGGTTCGTCTGCTTTCGGTGCTGGAGCTCCACCTCCCGCCATGTTTTCTTTCTTCTCTCTCACTCTCTATCTCTGCACACACACACACAAAAAAAACAAATGAAGAAGACTTAAAAGCCTTCTAGATCGGGGAATCTAGCTGTAATGTGTAAGCTAAAGCACAAATCGGGGAGAACGAGCGTTGAGAACTCACATTAGTGGCAGCTTCTGGGAGAGAAAAAAAAAGGGAAGAAGAAGAAGACGAAGAAGAACAGAGAGGAAAACAGCGAGCGATATAGAGAGAGAGAGTGTGAGTGTACAAAAGGTAAAGCCACGCATACAGAGACACAGTGAGAGAGAAAGGAGGGGAAAAAAAGCAGCTTTTCCTTTTATTTTTGTTTTTTTTAATGCAAAACTCGAGGTTAGAAATAAATAAATTACATTTGGAGTTATGCGATGTTGTTACTAATCATATTTGTTGTAGTATCTTTTAACGCACTGAATGAACAGTTAAAAATCTGATAAATACTTAGTATTATTCTTGAAAATTTTATTCTACAAGATCTATCTATATTATTATTTAAAAAAAAAATAGAATTAATCTTATTTTCAACAGATTTATTACATGTTTTCCATATTTTTGTTCATCGTAATTACAATATTAATTTTTTATTTTTAAATAATTAAACATCATTTATTATAAAAGTATAAATAGAATTTATTTATTTTTATGTGTTCTGCTATATTTTTTACTTCTTTCTCTTTCAAATTACTTCATTAATTATATTTATTATAACAATTTAAAATTATTTATTTTATGTGTTAACCATAATAATTTCACATATTTGAATAACATCATTTTATTTAGTATAAGAATTCAAACAGATTAATAAATAATTATTTTCTTGTTTACATAATCAGTAAATATAAATATTCAGGTACACGTTTGAATCGGTTTTATGCATATCATTTTTAAATTTTAAAATTAAATTTTATTCAGATAATATAAAATTTTGAACGTGACTTGAATCGAATTCTTTTAGATCCAGATAAGTTTATAAAAACATAAAATATATAAATAATTTATATATATATATATATATATATATATTTAAAATTATTGTTAGATAATTTATAAAAAAAAGTAAGAACTAATTTCGTGTGGGCGCGAGATCAAGTTCTAATAGATTGTTATAATAGTACTTCTAATAGATTGTTATAATAGTACTTCTAATAGATTGTTATAATAGTACTAGTTACTAATGCATACCTTTAGTGAATTGGCTGATTAGTAAATAAAGAGTTGGAGAGAAGAGATGAAAGGGATGTGAACTAAGGAAGAGACGAAACGCTAATCTTTTTCCTTTTATTATTTCTTCCTTAAAGTGTGTCTTTCTCTTATTAATTATTAAGTTTTGACCCCATCTCTACAGGTTTGGAATTTTTTTTGTCAAATTGTAGCTAAAAAGTTTTCATAATTATCTTATTGATTTTTTGCCAAACCATAATTCTTCCATCACTTTCTATAAACAATAGTATAAAAAACAAAACACAATAATTAAAAACAGTATAACTTTAGGAAAATTTTCCTCACCAGAATAGTGATTACTGGTGATGGATTATGTACAATGTTGGACTTTAAAAACCTTCGGTGCTATCATTCTTTTTGTTCATGTTGAAAAATATATATGCAGTACAACTATTTCTTCAGTATCATTTTAGATTTGTATATACATATTAAGAAAATATTTAATTATTTATATTTTATATATAAAAATATCATTATCCATATATTTAATTATATTTTAATTAATAAAAATAAAATACAAAAAATTAATAAATTCTACATTAAAATACTAAAATAACATTTATTTTATAATAATAAAAATATCTACCACAATACTTAATATGAAACGGAGATAAAAGTTTTTACTTCAAATTGTTTGCCCAAAAATGTATGTACCATCAAAGGTATATTTGTTTTGAACACTAGCTAGAATTTTCTAGTTTGTTTTCAATATGCAGAGATAATTTCTGATTAAATTTATAGAAACTAAGTGGATGCAGTATATCGAATAAATTCCTTGTGATTACTTACTATCAACATGGAAAAGTAGGCATCACTTGAAGCCATCCACATGGTCTGATTTTATATTAAGAAACTTGATTAGGGAATTTTAGAACACCCGCAATGGTTATCCTTAGCGGAATCTTTAAGAAAAATAATAATTAAATAATTAAAAAAGTTAAGGATTCATCCAAAAAATTCTTATATAAAAATCGATTCTTATACTATTCACGACATGTGGCGATCCGTGATTAGTTGGTATTTATTTTTTTTAATTTTTTTTTTTTTAAATCTGAAAAAAAAAATAATTAAAAAATTAAAAACACTATTTCTAAGGACTCCGAGGGGAATCCACGGTTGTGGATGCCCTTAGTCCTATTCTCCAAATTGTATACATAAAGCATAAAACGAGAGATAATGAGCAACACACATAAAAGATATATGTCACGTCTACCTTTTTCATTTGTAATCTCGTGATCTTTACATAAAACAATTATAAAGATATACTTTAACGTAAAAACAATATTTTGTAATCGATTTGGTGGGACGAGATATATATTCCACTGGCTGATGGGACTGAAAAAATATTAATTTGGCCAACAAGCTTCTTGAATACAACTTTATCATGATAACACAGGGTTACTATTAACTATTAAGAGAGCTATGTATTTTATTTTCTACATTGCAGTTAAGCTTAAGCTCAATGTTTTGTCAAAACCAGTGATGCATCGTTTTCAAATGAATTTATGGTAAAAACTAGCACAGCTGTTTTGAATCTCACCTTGTATACATATATATATATATATATATTGACGACAAATTGCATTTATAATTAGCAAAAAAAAATCAGTCATGTATTTAATAGACTAACGTTTTTCACATTTGCATGCACTATAAAAAACTATTGCACCGCTCACAATTCACAGTTACCAGTTTTACACGAAATATAAACATTCAAAAATTCTCATACACGTTTCGTTGAATGGGTCGTTTCGAAATTTTCTTAAAGGCCTTCACACGTTATGCATGCGAGTCTTTAAGGTAACAAACAAGATTTTGAACATTTGAAATAAGATATGAATACATTATTTAATTACGTTAGACAGTCATATACTAGTTTTGAGTGTCCGACATGAAAACTCGGTAATTAATTGATGGCGAACCAGCTAAGATTGTTCGAAGGAGCTTCGCACATGATTGAGAATCTGGCTTGAAACATTAAACAAGAACACTAATTAAACCCACTAATTAGTTTGCTAATCATGTATTTGAGCCAAAAATATTTTTTACAAAAAATTACTTCATTCTTTATAAAAAACTATATTTTATAATTTTTACACATATTAAAAAATATATTAAATTTTATATTGTTAATGCATTATTTTTTGTGATTAATTTTTTTTTTACAATTTCTAGCCACTCCAATTTCAAGAATCACAGTTATTTTTTCGGAAATTTACAATGTTTACTTAAATAATATTTTTAAAATATAAAATATATATCTTTTGAAATATTTTTTTAAAAATATATATTATTTTAGAACGGAGAAAGTATTTGATTCATTAAAAATTCGCTAGAGTAAGTTTTCATAGTTTTTTTTTTATAAAAGGTGTGGAGAGTGACCACATAATAATCATTGAGATTGGAGACTCATTACAAGTTGTTGTCAAATTTGATACTGACGCAATGTTCTGAATTGCATATTATTTAGCTATCATGTACTATGATTTGATTCGAAATTTCTTATGCTCTAAAAATATTTAACAAAAAATCTCCACTAAACTATTGTATAGTCCGACGAATTGGGAGTATTATCGGTTTATTATTATTATCGTGAGTGTGAACACAAGCCTACAAAGTGTGATACAATACTTTTCTAAAAGTGTTATAAGAAATTAAAAGCCGACAGAAAAGGATGAAATAGAAATCAACAAATTAATATAATCAAAAATGGGAAAAAGTGGGGGACTGAGGAGAGGGTGCACATGGGGTGGGAGAGAAAGCTTTTTTGGCGTAACCTTTGTGAAATTACACAAATACAAAAAAACTCTCATGTGCCTTTCTCTACTTTTATTCCCCACAAAATTTTATAAGATTGCAATCTCATCTAAATCAATGTCTAACACGATAATGGGCTTGATTGATATGATAATACACGTTTTCAACATAACAATCTAAATATACAATCAGTAATACACTTGGATGCAAAGTGTTTTTAAAATGTTACTTTTCTCAAAACGCGTTAGACAGTACTATTAGTTATAAATTATAATGTTAATCTTATGTATACTATAGTAAGGAACGTCAAATTTTATGAGGAAAAAAAAACAAAAGTTGGCTCATGGTTGGTTTAGATCTAAGAGCCAGCCTGCTGCTGTCATTCTCTGTTCCCCATACCCAATTAAAAGTTGTAACTTCAATCTCACCAACTCGAAAATGAATAAGTAATCATACACTAGTTTCTATAGTTTTGTGACGTGATGTATAAGTGTGGCATTGTGTTACCTTTCAACTTTTTTTTTAACAAAAGGTGCTTTTTTTTATAAAGAGGAACAGAAGCTGTCAAAAGAAAAAAAGGAACAGAAAAGGAAAGAAAGGAAAAAGTGCATTTACTTTGAGCCAGGCTCAAGCTTGGTAAGACCGTTTATCCGGCCCAAGTTTGTAAGATCGTTTATCCGGCCCATTTGAAGCATGTTCCATAATGTTTAGATGAAGCTTTGCGTTTTGATCTTTGACTGCCTTTGGGACTGATCCACACCATTGGCTCTACTGCTGTTTTTTTTCGAAATACCAAGAGATTCAGATCAAAACTCTAATCCTCCAAACCGAAAACTACAACATAGACTTTCATTCATTGTGTTTGCGTTCAATCTTTGATCGCTAATCAAAACCCCCAACACTGATCCACATTTTCTCATAATGTTAGTTATGATTTGCAACATGGAGATCAATTTGGGCGTTTAACTCGAGTAAAGCCCATAATATTTTTCTATCTTAACTTAACATAGAAACTCATTAAAAACAAGAATCAGAACAAAGTAGTTACCAAAACAGTTAAGCAATCTGTTAAAACGGTTTTAACTAGTTTACAACATTCAAATCATATGATTTTATAACACGAACCACAATGATTAACTAAGCAAGTTAATAGAATACTCTTTAGCCTCATTACATTAATGGTTCAAGGATTGAACAATACACATAGAACAACACTCTTAACATAAATTGCAATTAATATCATTATGTCTCATCAAAGGCACTGAAGAAAAAGTGTTTGTGTTCTGATGATGATATCACTTTGGCTATTGCGTAACTAAAAAAAAAGGCAGTTCGTATAAAGCAGAAGAACATGGGCTACTCTTTGCATTATGTGACAAGGCTCCTTGCACGCAACCTAATTGAATGAGTTTAAATGGTGGATGAGTTTCAAAAATTAAACACGACTCTTTGGGCAACCTTTGGAAGTACAGTACTGTCTCAAAAAAATAAAATCTTGACATGATATGCTATGCTTAACATGGGCTAGGAGCAATGAGTGAGTGAAGAAAACAACGTCATTAGAATGGCTCTGACCACTGTGATAGAGTCTTCTTTGTTAAAAAAGTTACAACAGAGACAATGTCTGGTCACTTGTACTTCGATGACAGTGATTTGACACTGAACAATGTAACGACAATTAAAAAAAAAAACATTGTCTAGGGCAGGTAAATCGAACCGAAATCAGCCAGACATAACCGGATCAAGAACCGGAAAAAAAAAAGAGAAAAGTCAAAAGAAGCTATCAACAAGGGGAAAGCCCAAACTGAACCCAACCATCACTTGTCACCTGGAAAATAAACCAATTTGTTTTTTTTTTCTTAACGCTACCCGAAATGCCTGCCCGATCTGCCCGACTCTTTTTCGATTTTTTTTTTTGTTTTCACGATAAAAACTCAGGGCTGGATCGAAAAAGAAGGTTGATTTCGATTTGTGTTTTTTTTTCCCTAGGTCTCGCTCTTTCGAACGGATTAATCGCTCTTCTCGTTGTTGGATCTTCGCGGTTTGCTTGGATCGGGTCATCTTAAATAAAAGAGAGATTCCAAATTCCAATTCCACCGTCTTCTATTTCGCGAAATTAGGGTTTTGGATGGTGAAGAAGCTCTGAAAAATTAGATGTTGTTCCAAGGGGAAAATGAAAGACGGCTATGCATGGGCGGAGGAGGAGGAGGGTTTGTGAGGATACGAATCTCCGGCTTATGTTTACACCTCCTTCTCGTTTAATTTCGACCCTCGAAGCTACTGCTACTTCTCTCTCTCGCTCTTCATCGTCTTCCTTCTCCAAGGTACAATTCACCTCCGATTTGACTCAAAAGGAACAACCTTTTCTCGAATTCAACTTGATTGGTCAGTAGATATAAGTTTCGATCGATGATCTTTACAGGACGGGAGGAGGATTAGAGTTGGTGATTGTGCTCTCTTTAAGCCACCTCAGGATTGTCCACCGTTCATTGGTTTGATTCGTTTGCTGGTTTTTGACGAAGAAGAAGGCAATAAGTTGAAGCTGCGTGTGAATTGGCTGTATAGACCCACTGAGTTGAAGCTTGGCAAAGGCGTCCTTTTGGAGGCTCAGCCGAACGAGATCTTTTATTCCTTTCACGAGGATGAGATACCGGCTGCATCGTTACTGCATCCGTGTAAAGTTACCTTCCTTCCTAGAGGTGTTGTGCTTCCATCTGGAGTCTCTTCGTTCGTCTGTTGGCGGGTTTATGATGTTATGAATGAGTGTGTTTGGTGGCTTACTGATAAAGATTATATTGATGTGCGTGAGATCATAAGCATTACCCAGTTGTTTGGTTCTGTTTATTCTCTTGGTGCTTAAAACCTTTTTGTTTTTTGTTCTTTCTGCAGGAACGGCAACAAGAAGTAGATAAGTTATTGTGTAAGACTCGTTCCAAGATGCATACGACGTTACAGCAGGGTGGTCGTTCTCCTAGGTCAATGAATAGTCCGACAACATCACAAGTGAAAGCGGGAACAGATGGCACGCAGAATAACAGCTCCTCTTCTTCGCATGGTAAGGGGAGGAAGAGAGAGCGTGCTGATCAGAGTTCCGAATCTGTGAAAAGGGAACGTACAAGTCGGATTGATGATAGTGGTTCTGGTTCCCTAAGAACAGAAAGCAGTTTGAAATCTGAGATTGCAAGAATAACGGAAAAAGGCAGGCTAGTGGACTCTGAAGGGGTTGAGAGATTGGTACAGCTCATGCTTTCTGAGAGGAATGAAAAGAAAACAGACTTGATTGGGCGATCACTTCTTGCAAGTGTTGTAGCAGCAACAGACAAGTTTGATTGCCTTAGTCGTTTTGTCCAGCTCAGGGGACTACCTGTTTTTGATGAGTGGCTACAGGAAATTCATAAAGGGAAAATTGGGGATGCGAGCAGTCCCAAAGACAATGATAGACCGGTGGATGATTTTCTTTTGATCTTACTTCGTGCTCTTGACAAGCTGCCTGTGAATCTCAATGCTCTTCAGACTTGTAACATTGGAAAGTCTGTTAATCATTTGCGATCGCATAAGAACTCAGAAATCGCAAAAAAGGCACGGAGCTTAGTTGATACTTGGAAGAAGCGTGTTGAAGCAGAAATGGATGCAAAGTCTGGATCAAATCAGGGTGCATATTGGCCTGGAAGATCTCGTCATTCTGAAGTTTCTCACAGCGGTAGACATTCAGGTGTTTCCACTGATGCAACCAAGACATCAGTATCACATCTACATCCTTCTAAGCCTGTGTCTGTCAAAATACCGTCAGATAATAGCCTGAAGTCTGCAACCACATCCCCAAGTTCTACTAGATCAGACCCATCACCTGGTATTGCTACTGTTAATGATGGGCATAAAAGAAGTACTAGTGCACTCCATAGAGAAGTGGGGCTAAGCAGGAGCTCCTCATCACAAAGAACTGCAACTTTTGAGAAAGTATCACAATCTACTCTGACACCTGAAAGGACTCGTGACGTACCTGTGGCGGAAGGTTGCAGTAATAAGTTGATCGTAAAGCTACCAAAACGTGGTCGCAGTCCGGCACAGTGTGCTAGTGGAGGTTCCTTTGAGGATCATGCAGCGGGTAATAGCAGAGCTCCATCCCCTGTGCCTTCAGAGAATCATGATCAATTTGACCGAAACGTGAAAGAGATGAATGATGCATACCGAGCTAATTTTAGCTCGGATACTAATACTGAGTCTTCGCAAAACAATGACCTAAAAAGTCATCCAGATGAGGTAGCTGGTTCCCCTTCTGTGAATGCTGGTGATGAGCATGCCAAGGCTGTTACCGAGTCCACCAAAGTAGCAGGGGTTGTCAAATCCACTTCTCCTGTGTTAGGAGATGATGTTAAAACTGCAAAAAGGCATGGTGGATCACACTGCTCAATGAATGCCTTGATTGAAAGTTGTGTTAGGGACTCCGAGGCAAATGCATGTATGGCTGGTGCGGATGATGTCGGAATGAATCTTCTAGCTACTGTAGCTGCTGATGAGATGTCCAAATCCCCAGTTGCATCACCCTTGGTATCCCGGGTTTCAGATTCCGTGGTGAATGATAATTCCAATTCAGAGAACCATACAACAGTAATCAAAAAGTCTTTGGATGGCTTGAATAGTGGGCAAGTTGAAGCTTTTGCTAAGGATCCAACAATTGTTGACAATGAACAGCATGTCAGTAGTAGTGGCGAGGAGTTGGCTGCTGTAGAGACTGTGAATGATTCCAAGCCGGGAGATATTGATGAGAACTCCGATTCAGAAATTGAGGAGTTGCAAAGATTGGTGGATCAGTGCCTAGAGAGCAATGAAAATTCAGATGATGTTGCTCCAACTGCTGTGCCCACATCAGGCATTGGGGAAAACATGTCTGATGATTGTGATAGTGGTGTAGTTAGTGACATTAAGACTGAAGTTATATCCTCGACAGATCAAGTGGCCGGTACAGTAAAAAGGATAGAAAACTCTGTCTTAAGTAAATGTAGAGCCATTGTCTCAAGTCAAAAAGCAGATTCTTTGCCTGCTAAACATTCACACTTGGACGCTGTTGGTGATAGTGTAAAGGAAGAGAAACCAAAGGTGACATTGAGTTCTGAGCTAGTTAATAAAGTGGGTAACGTAGTATCAGTTTTGTCAGAGTTTGCTAAAGATACGAGTACTAAAAATGTTGATAGATCGATGACTAATGTTTGTGGAATGGTTAACGATCAAAAGGCTGTTGTTACATCAGTGGCAGACCCGGTTTCAGATACAGCTGAAAGGGTGGAAACCTGTGTGTCAGGTGAATGTAAAACCATCGACGTATGTCCTAAAGTAGAAGATCCTGTGACTGTTACCTGTTCACCCTCTCTTGTCGTAGGAGAGAACAAGAAAGAGCTGAAACCCCCGGTAGTCTTGAGTTCCGAGTTAGTTAAGAAATTGGGTGCAGATATACCAAAATCTTCTGGGTTCTCCAAGGGAATGGCTGCGTATGTGGATGGATTGGTACCGGAAAAAATCCAAATAGATACAAAGAAGAGCAAGCGTGTGACAGCTGCAACAAATGGTGAAGTTGAGCATGTAGAGGCGTCTCTTAAGAGTATTGAAGTTGAAAAAGGGTGCGACACAGTGATAGGTCCTCGAGCTGTATCATCTAAAGTTGCAGAAGGTAGTAAGAGACCTAGTGGGTCTAGAGTTAGTGGTGCTGATGGGGATGAAGCGGAGGAGTGTACGTCTGTTGCCAAGGATGTTCCTTCAGTTCCAGCTTCAGCAGTGTCAGAGATGGAAGCCAGAATTGAATTTGACCTAAATGAAGGTTTTAATGGGGATGATACACGAAATGGGAATTCAAATAACTTCTCTGGATCTTTGCCTTTGACACAAACTCCTTTACAAACCAGTAGACTTCCTGCATCCATTACAGTTGCTGCTGCTGCAAAGGGTGCTTTTGTTCCACGTGATGATCTGTTGAGAAATAAAGCTACTGTTGGCTGGAGAGGGTCTGCTGCCACTAGCGCTTTCCGACCAGCTGAGCCAAGAAAAGTCCAGGGGGTGGTACCAACAAGCATGAATAATGTGTCTTCCTCGGATGCTTCTACAACCGCTGGCAAGCAAACGAAGATGTTCTTGGACTTCGATTTAAATGTACCCGATGAGAGAGTTCTTGAAGATCTGGTTTCCCAAGGATCTGCGAATCCCACAAATTCCTCAGGTGGCTTGGATCTTGATCTAAACAGACTTGATGATCAAACTGATATGAATAATCATACGATGAGCAGTGGTCATCCGGTAGATTCATCTTTTCAGCAGGCAAACGTATCTTCTGGTGGTCGTAGAGATTTTGATTTAAACGATGGACCCTCTGTTGATGATGTGAATGTTGAGTCATCTATGGTTTTTAGTCAAAATTCCAGAAGTGGCTTGACATCACAGCCAATGATCTCTGGAATAAGAATGAATGCTGAGAACATGGCGGCTGGCTTCTCATCTTGGTTTCCTGCTGCTAACAATTTCTCAGCAATGAGTATTCCTCATGTCCTGCCAGAACGAGGGGATCAGCCTTTTCCGGTTATTAGCAGCAATGGACAGCAAAGAATGGTGGGTCCAACGTCCGGAGTTTCCTCATTTACACCTGATATGTACAGAGGCCCAGTTTTACTGTCTTCTCCAGCAGTTTCATTCCCACCCACAGCATTTCAGTATACCGGGTTTCCTTTTGGAACCAGCTTCCCTCTTTCCTCATCAAACTTTTCAGGTGCTTCAACACCATACATGATGGACTCTTCATCAAGTGGTAGGCTAGGCTTCCCTCCTGTCAACTCTCAGATGTTGGGTCCAGGAGTTCCCATCCCTTCTAATTATCCAAGGCCTTATGTCGTTAACCTCC
Source organism: Moricandia arvensis (assembly GCA_905132765.1). Classification (NCBI taxonomy): domain Eukaryota; kingdom Viridiplantae; phylum Streptophyta; class Magnoliopsida; order Brassicales; family Brassicaceae; genus Moricandia; species Moricandia arvensis. Next base: position 177,373 of record CAJHQP010000178.1, on the reverse strand, counting down.
CAAACGGTGGTGGTAGTGGAGTTTCGGACAACAACAACAACAACAGTACAAAATGGTTTAGATCTGGTCTTGATTTAAACTCCGGACCAGGAGGGCATGAAACTGATGGCAGAGATGAAGCAACACTTGTACAACGGCAATTATCTTCCTCTGGTTCTTTACCTGCGAAAGATGATCAAGCAAGAATGTATCAATTGTCAGGTGGTGCTCTCAAGAGGAAGGAACCAGAAGGTGGATGGGATGGATATAAGCAATCCTCATGGCAATAGCAAACCTCAAAATCTCTTTGTAGGCCATTGAACTAAGCCTGTGAGCATATTTATACTCTTCCTTTACTGTATATTATATATCATGTTCTCTCTCTGACTGTGTTTCGAATTCCTCTTTGTTTGGCTAGTAACTCGAAGATAACAGCAGACGCTACGTTACAAAGGGTTTTGTTCATCGGGCTGAGTTTCTTAGGAAAAAAAAATCTGACCTTTCGTTTTACAATCATCGTGTAGATATACCTACCTCCCAACAGTTTCGGATTTTCACAGGCGTGGCTTATAAAACTCTCAGTGAAGTCAAGACCATCATCATCACTTTTGTTTATTTGCTCTCATCTCCGATTCTAAAGAGAGAGAGTTTTGGCAGGTGAACTGTTAAAACAACACACTTGTTATGTTTACTCCTTTGCCTTGTCTTCTCTAACATATATTATGTATTCGAGCCCAATGTCAAGAAGAGAGAGAGTTTAGTTTATGTTTTTGAGTTCTGCTGTAAAGAAAAAAGATAGTGATGGTCTTAAAAGCATTATTTGTATGAGGTTGAGAGGTTACATCTTCCATGGTTTGTACTATATTATAGTCAGCAATTCCTTTTGTTAGATTATTTTACTTTGGTAGTTGTATGGTTGAACCAAGGATCCACCTTTTATTCTCTGTTACAAACGAATTGGCTAATACACTGGCATAACAGGTTTGAAAGAATTAAACATAATTGAGTTTATAATAGTATTAAGCTCTCTATCTCTCTTCAGTTTAAACTATTGATTGATTAAGAGGCTAATCATCTCACTTCCATGATTCACCATCTATATATATATATATATCACTCATAACACAAAACTCAAGAGTGGATCTTGCCATCATCATCATCAATGCCGAGTCACTATCCTCCCACACAGAACGTTTCTGTCCAAAAAAACAAAGAGGTAAAGTCAGTATCTTTCAAAAGGAATCTAGAGGGAGGAGTTTGTGTGGTTTATATATACACTAACGATAAACAGCCGTGATTAGACTTTTGCTTCTTCTTTTTCTTGGTCTTCTCCTTTTGTTTAACCACTGGTTTGATCACTTCCTTGATTGCTGAATCAAAAACTGCTTTCACATTCTGCAAAATGTTAACTTTCAGTTGTCAATCCAAAGAGAAGAGTTGCCTAATACTATGAAGGACTTCAATGTAAAGGTATAGATAATACACCTGTTGAGTTTTTGAGCTACATTCAATGTAATATGTTGCACCAATTAGCTTACGCAACTCCTCTCCCTGTGACATTTGAACATGTTTATTTATACAACGAATCATATGAACTATCTACAAAGTCTTAGTATATTGCGTCAAAAAGACTAATGAGATCAAACCTGTGAAGTAGTTACAGGGGATAGTCCAGGATGGTCAGCCAAATAATGCTTATCTTCACGGAGATCTACATGGATGTTGTAAGAATCAATAACTATGTTATTACATATGAATGAATGGATAAGAGGAATCTGTTGGTAGTATGCTCATCAGTTATCTTTACCTAATTTGGTACCAACAAGGACTAATGGAACTCCTGGGGCAAAGTGTTGGAGCTCAGGAATCCACTGATTCAACAAGAAGAGTCATATAGCATTAGAAATGACTCAGATACTGACATTTTCCGAGTCATGAGGATGAGTTCAAGTCAAACCTTTTTAGAAACATTCTCGTAGCTAGCTCGGCTGACCAATGAGAAAGCCAAGACGAAAACATCTGCTCCTCTGTAACTCAAAGGCCTTAATCTGTTATAGTCTTCTTGCCCTGCAAACAAAACACACCAAGGAACAAAGTTAAATTCAAAAGGGCTAAAGGAAAGTCATCAACCAAACATTATATATTGTTCTTGTGCATGCAACAATCTCAAATCAATCAAAAACAAAGAAGTTGAGATATGGATATTAGTATTCATACCAGCAGTGTCCCATAGCCCTAGGTTCACAGTGGTACCTTCAACTACAACATTTGCACTAAAGTTGTCAAAAACTGTTGGTATATAGTCCTGTTACAAAATTCACCAAAAATCAATCCATAGATCAAATCAATGAAATGGTAACATGTGTGAGCTTATATAAACAGTATGATAAAAATTATGAAGAAAATTCTGTAGAATCCAGAGATAAAAGCTGAACTAAGTCACAAAAAAGCTGCAAAAACCAACTTAGACACAAATTAATCACATAAAGCTGAACTAAGAGAATTGAACTTCAAAACTATCCCAAAAATTTGATCTTTAGTTACTCATGCAGAATCCCTAGGAAAGGAGCTAACTTTGAAATACCCAGATAGATTCCAAGAATCTTTTAAGAAAAGGGGGAACCTTTATAACATATCTGAAGGAAAAATTGGAAATTTGAACTGAATCTGAGAAACCCAGATGAGATCACTGATCAAAATTTCAGACAAGAGACTGGAGAGCTGTAATGAATGAAGTGAAGTAACTCACAGTAGGGAATTTGTTGCTGGTGTAGCAGATGAGCATACAGGTTTTACCAACGGCACCATCACCAACAGTCACACATTTTATGAACTTTGAAGCACTTGAAGCCATTGATTTGAATCTCAACACACATACACAGCCAAAACCTATATGAAGAAGAAATGAAATAGAGAGATGAATTAAGTGGGATTACTTTAAATGGGAAGATGAGTAAAATATAAAGCAAAACAGAACATACAAGGAAGAGAAAGGAAGCCTTTTCTGCTTGTTCTTTTCAATATTTCCAAGAAAAATTATGTCAGTTTATTCGAATATCAAAAAAAAATTGTAATAGTCTTGTATTTCATTAAATAAACATCTGTATTTGTTGACCAAAAAAAAACATCTGTATTTTAATATCAGTTTTTTTTTGTTGTTGTTATGTGTGTTTTCGATTAAGTTAAACTGAATTATAAAATAATGGAAGCATTATTTATGCCACAATATTCATTAACATGTACTGTAATGTCTAATACATGTTGGGTGATTTTCAAAAATATCATTTTCTTTGTATCATTTTTCATTTTTACCTTTATTAAAAAGATATTTTCAAAAATATCACCTTTAAAAAGAGGAAATTTTTTTAAAATTAATTATAATCCTAAATTTTAAATTCCTAAACCCTACCTCTACCATACACCACCCTTTAACTCTAAACCCTAAGTCTTAGATTAATTAACCCAAATGTTATAAGTGTGTTTTTCCTTCTTAAAAAACAAAGGTAAAAGTAATTAAGATATTTTTGAAAAGTGATATAAGAAAAATGGTATTTTTGATAATTTCTCATACATGTTTTGCTATTCTCGATATTTGTGTACAGAAAATTAATTTTTGATATTTTCTTTTATACAAAAAATTGATGTTCTACTTTTAGTTAAAATATTTTATTTTATAACTAAAATATAAATTAAAATTGAAAATATGAACGATAGAACTTTATTGAAAAACCAACAAAACTAATAAAAGCTAATAAACTAAAATATGTATTTAATTTTTATTAATATGTGTGCAGATCTTAAACATCAATGTTTACTAGAGGGAGTGTAATATAAAAATGAAATTAGAAACATCTTTTTAAGAAAAAAAACAAACAACTGAAATCATCATTTCAACAAATATCTTGTAAGAAAGATATCTTGTAAAAAAAAAAGATATATATTATTTTTCCCACAATGAAATATTGTAATCTTACTTGATTATAAGCATAAATACGTATACTGTTTCTATTTAAAGCTGAAAATACAAATAGGGTTTGAGATATAAAATTTTATCTCAAGATGCTCATTTATTATAATTGAATAAAAATGGCCTTTTATGTGGACCTATATTTTCTTTATAAAAAATTATCATCAAATTGTACTCAACAATGTAATATCGGCCAACAAGAGTTTCGTTGGCAACTACCAGCAATAAAAATTCCAAGATTCACAAAGTATCATAGCAACTTTTCTATATTAAAATTGAACAACTCTTACCAAATAATTCCGTAATTGATTGTTAACGGATACAGATTGTACAAGTTCTGGTTTAGAAAGTAAAAGTGCATATTACTTATATGTGTTTAGCTAATGATTTGTAGGTCGGTGTTGGAGCCAAACTTGTGTACCAAGAGCAAAGATAAATGATTAATAAAGTTAGATTTTTATAAGATAAGATAATTATTGGAGTAATATCTACGACTTATATCGACGCAACCACCATAACCATGAAACGCAAAAGTATGTTAGCTGGAGAGGGGTTCACAAGGAGAGGACCACGGGGCTTTTGCTCTTTAGTCCAAAGGTGTTTTGTTTTTAGTATTTTACAAGTTAATTCCCACCCAACACTTCCGAATTAAGATATATAATTTACAAACAAAAACAAAAGTAGCTGAATAATCATACACTAAAGTGACAAAACATAGAATAAATCAGATAAACATGCTTAATGAAACTAATTATCATTCAACTACATAATGTAATATACATATCCCTTTTATAACTTGAAAATACATCTACTTACTTAACAATGCAACTCTAGATATCATATGATTACGAATTAAAGAATGGTGTCACAAAGTCACAATTGTGGTTAAACTCTCACACTTGGATTTAAAGTTAGCGGGCCGATAACTCAATATGGGCCGCATTTGATTTTCTACAATTCAGTTATGTCTATTTAATTGAGATACAAGCCTCAGGCCTATGATTTGATTGTTAAATGTTCCTGACAAATCTTGTTCCAGTGTTTTGAGAATGTCTTGAGGTCTACTAACTGATCGAATCGTACCATGGCCTTTTATGTAATTTTCGAATCCAATATCAGGGAATTTATAAGTAGATAGAGATGTATACAAACAGACACTCCAGTAGTGAGAATGCTGTTACTTCTTTGGTTGAAAAGTGAAAGGATTATAACTTTAGGAAGTTGAATCTATGTGATTTGTTACATTTATATTTTATTAGATTATTGGAAGCTGTAAAAGTAAATTTTTTTTTGCCTATTATGGTTGAGAACTGAGTAATATGCAGAGGCTTGTTCACTTGAAACCAAAATGGTGTCAATATAAGATCATGATTAAGATCATAATTAATTGAAGTTTTTAGAACGAGGTTCTTAGTTGAAAATAAGAAACTATTTTTTAACTTTTAACAGAAAAAACTAAAAATCAGTTCTTAAATACATGTTTTTTATTTTTCGCTAAGAACTCCACTCCTAAAAATTACGGTTAATCATGTTTTAAGAGAATAAAAATTGTCATTTAGTCACCAAGTCTAATAGGTGTTAAAAAAGAGAGTAAAAACTCTCCACGTCTAATACTGGTCTGTCCGGTTCGCTATTGATTCGATTTTAGAAACTAACCAATCATCTAAACCGGAATGTGCGATTACGATTGCTGGTTTTGTGTGCTTTAAAAACACGAGGACCAGAATTTCCTGTGCCTTCTTGACAACAATTGAATTATGTTATCATCATCACCGGTGGCCACAACCGCACATCCTCCTCCGTCGCTGGAAAGCTACCATACTCCTCTGAACTTACATTCCTCGCCGCAGGTTACCCGTAGATACCTTTTCAAGACTCTCTCCTTATGTCTAGGCCTAGCCGCACCATCACTCTCCGTCGCACCAGTCCACGCACGCGGCCTCTTTCAAATGCCGCCTCTCCGTCTCTCTAATCGGTAAGAATGCGCTTGCTACAACAGTCTTGTACTCGTGGGATTATAATTCACACTGAACAGTGAAAGAGTTAGTTTCATAACAGTACACTTGACTCCAAGCTTTGGTTCTTGTTCTTGATTCTTGATGTGTTTTTTCTTTTTCTTGAAACAAGTTACTACCTGGTGAGAGCTGGTGAATCCGATTACGAAAGCTTGGGGATCATCAACACTAACCCGGTGGCTAAAACATCAGTAGATAGCGGATTATCAGAGAAAGGTAAGAAGCAGACAGTGAGAGCTGCGTTAGAGTTGAAAGCAATGGGAGCATGTGACAGAAACTGTTGGCTCTGGCCTTCCATTACACAGAGAGCTTATCAAGCTGCTGAAATCATTGCTTCCATCAATGGGATTAGTCGCAGGTAGTGTGACATAATATAAATCTGTAATCAAATATTTGTGATAGTTAAGCGTGTTTACTTGCAGCTATATAGTTCCGGAATATAGCTTCCTTGATGCTCGTGGTTTAGGAGCTTACGAAGGCAAGAAACTAGATTCCATATCAGAAGTAAGATTATAGCATCTTCACTTGTAAAATGAAACACTATAAGAAACTCAGGTCGTTATGTGTGATTGTTTATTTTTTGGGCAGGTATATGCATTAGACTCGATATCGATGAAGACAAAACCTCCTCCTATAAGCGACGGTACGCCTAATGAGAGTGTCTCAGATGTATTTGTGCGTGTTACGCAGCTAATGTCCATTCTCGAGACTCAATACTCAGAGGACACAGTCGTCATTGTCTCACCTGATTCAGACAACTTATCTATCTTACAAGCTGGTGTTCAAGGTCTTGATCTTCGAAGGCATTCAGAGTTGTATTTTGGACCAGGAGAAGTAAGACTGTTGGATGCAGACAGCATCCCTGTGTATAAGCAGCCTGCTTCTGCTGTATATAAATGCACAAATCCACCAAACTGTGACTAATCTCAATTCTATTAGTATATTAAATTCAAATATAATTATGATTAAAGACGCATGATGTTGAAGTTCAAGTTTAGATTGCACTGCAAGTGTTAGTAAATTCTACTAAAATGGAGTCATAAATTTGTTATATAATCTTCAAAATCAACATAGTTTTGTAATAGTACATTAGATATAATGAACTGAAATCAATGAAGAAGTAAGAAACGATCTTGGGTTTAAACTAAGTGTTCAAGAACAGCCCTTAGAGCATCTTTATCGCACGTGGTTTAGGGGGTGTTTAACACAAAAATCGTGTGTGGGCCCCACTCCACTTATTAACACGCCACTTCCAGAGCTAAAATAGGCGTCGGTGCTTGTGACTTTTTGTGGGTCCCACTGACATGTGGCGACCCGCAATTGATGTCTTTTAAAATTTTTTTTTTCAAAACAAAAAGTAAAAAAAAAAAAAATAAGATACTCCAGAGGGTTTTGCGATAATCATGTCCTTATGATCGATTATTCCACACAAAAAGAAAGAAATTATTGTAAGAAGGAAAAAAGAGAGAGAGTGATGTGAATACAGATTTTGAAAGATTCATAAGGTAAAGACGTAAATAAAATAAATAGGAGTGGGTGGGTTGCTTTGTGCTTTAAACAAAGAACAAAAGGCAAAACAATGCTTTTGAAATTTTTACTTTTCATTGTTATTTATTTATTTTGATTCAAAAGGGAAAGCTCAAAAAACTACAAAAGATTTGACAAGAAACAAAAAATAATTGATAGAGATCAATGATGCTTTACTTTAGCTTAGCCTCTGTCTTGGTGTATATTCTTTATTGTATTTTTCTTACACTACCTTTAACCTTTATGCTGATTTTTATTCGAAAATTGGCTTATATCTTTGGTTTGTAATATACAGAGAAAACGATACATTAATAAAATTAAATTTAAAGAAATAATTAAATATTTTCAGTCAAAAACTAAAAGAAATAATTAAATATATGGTATGTGTATATCTAGTAAGGTGATATATACTCTCTCTGTTTTTTTTATATTTAACGTTTTAAAGAATTTTTTTTGTTCCAAATTATTTGACATTTCAATTTTTTATGTAAAATTTAATAGTATTTAATGTTAGATGACCAATAATATCATAACTCTTATTTTGTTATTGGTTAAATTATGGTTATGTAAATAATTAATGATGTTTTTATTTAAAAAATAAAATAAAATTAAATATTTTTTAATCTATGTGCATGATGGTAGAACGTTAAATATAAAAAAAACGGTGGGAGTATTACTTTAGCAGTATGGAATCTTCATGGATGGTAAAAGGAGCAATGAGAATCAGCATAACACATGCACGGAAACTCATACATATTACGGATTAGTAACTTCTAGGTGCACGCGACACACTAGATTACCGAGTTGTAACACGTGGTGAAGTACTATTGGTTTAAAATATCTGAGGTGCAGGCGCACAGATACACGCGTTACACTGGATCATTATAAAAAAGAGTTTAATTCTCCACGAAGAAATATATAAAGAGTTAAAAATTTCTTTTTCCTCCACCACTTTCTCACTGCACATTGACACACACAAAAGCTCTTTCTCTTCTAATCAAATCATTCGCCGGAGAAACTCGAACCGGTGATTTCCCACCATGAAGCGGACCACCTCATCGAACTCAGAAGCACAGAGCTACATCGAATCACCACACTCTCCTCTTCGATTCCATTCACCTCTCTCAGATGCCGGAGATCCACCGGAGAGCCGTTACGTCTCCCCCGAGGGATCTCCCTTCAAACTCGAGAACCCGAAGTCTATCGTAACCGACGGAAAGTTCCCGCCTCTTCCGCCTCCTCCTCCTCCTCAGTTCCCGCCGCGGAATCAGAGGAGCGCGAGGGGAGCTCCCACGAACTCTTCTTCTTCCGAGAAGTCTCCGTCGTCTATGGTGGTGTTCAATCGCTGGGTGAGAGAGGAAGGTCCGCAGAGTACGACGAGGAAGGTTGGAGGAGGAGAATCGGGGACTACCACGACGACGACGGTGAACAGAGCGAGAAGAGATGAGTTGGTGAGTATCGCGGCGTTAGGGTTTAGAGTGAGTGAAGTGATTTTGTGTGTGATTTCGTTTTCGATCATGGCGGCTGATAAAACTCAAGGGTGGAGCGGTGATTCTTATGATCGTTACAAAGAGTACAGGTCACGTCACGTCACTACCTTCTTCTTTACACAATTCAGAGTTCCGGTTCCGTTTAAACAATAATCCTCTATAAAGCTCGGCGCGATGTTCCTGAACATTGACACAATTTTTAGGGTTTAAAGTTGAAACCGTTTCCTTTAACTCTGCAGGTTTTGTTTAGCTGTTAACGTTATAGCGTTTGTATACTCTGCGTTTGAAGCTTGCGACGCTGCTTGCTACATGGCGAAAGAGACTTATATGTTAAATTGTGGATTTCACGACATCTTCGTCTTCTCCATGGATCAAGTGAGTGCCTTTAGGCTTTAACATTTTGCATTTTTGTAATCAAATGTATTGATATTGATGAGGTTTCATTATCCAGCTTCTTGCGTATCTTCTGATGTCTGCTTCTTCATGCGCTGCTACTCGAGTTGATGATTGGGTATCTAACTGGGGAAAAGATGACTTTACTCAAATGGCAACCGCTTCCATCGCGGTTTCTTTTATAGCGTTTGTGGCGTTTGCGGTCAGCGCTTTGATTTCTTCTTACAGGCTCTTCACTCATGCTTCCTCTTGATTTTATCCCTATTTTGTGTATGACTCTTTTTGTCTTTGTATAGTTTCTCTTACAGCTTAGAAACCACCATGGTAACGATTCTTGCTACTCTTTGTGTGATAATAAATCAAATCTCAGTATATTCTAAAATAAGGCAAGGCAAGCATTGAGAGCTTTCTTGTGTAACAAGTTTTCTTCTAATAACTATTATTAAATGAAGGTAGGTGGTAAGTCCCAACACCTAAGTACCATGTTCTCTTACAAGCAAACCTCATAGAAACTTATAACGTACCATAGGATTTTAGTTCCCTTCTTGGCTAAATTGTTGCTGCTCTGTTTCTTCTTGGATCTCTGTGATCTGCAGTTTTCCTGATTCATTGCCACCAGATTCAGAGAAGTTAGTGATCTTCTGTAACTCTTCGCTCACACCTGACTGGTCATCACTAGGAGCTGCTTCTTGGTCTATCTTGGCTTGTGTCTTAGGACGGCGAATGGCCTCGGCTGCTTCTGGCATAACAACTGGAGGTGGTTGTGGAGGAACCCATGATCGCTGCCTTGGGAGAGCTGCTGGCTCCATTGTGTTTGTTTCATTTTGGATACCGATGGACCTGGACGCTGTTGTCTCATAGCCAAAATCCGTGGATCTAGGGTTTTTCTGTTGCCACCATGGACCGTTGGAACTCTCGTCTTGAGGCGGTTGACCATAGTCCCATGGCTGACAATAAAAAGAGATCAGTAATCAAATAAGCCAAGATATAAGATCAACCAAGCTACAATACAAAGACTGTTGTTTCATATCTCATTCAGAAACATTGTAGTTTGTACCTTATTTTTAGGAGCGATGCGAGGTTTTGATGGCTGTTGGTTTGGATTGGGTGGCATGTCGTTGATCTCCTGTATTTCAGTGAAAGTGCGATAAATTTTGTCACAATGAACTATAAGGTTAGTCTAAAAATGGTGCAAACGAAAGAAAATGGTAGTCAATTCACCCGAATGTTTGAAGGCTTCTCTCCTCTCTGAACCATAGACATTATCTGCAAAGTCATCAGTTTTCAACTAAATGTTACGAAGGTTAATTGAAATTCAAATGGTATCTGCACCAAGTTTTAGAGGTTTCAGAACATTACATCCATGTATGACTTTGGATGAGGGGGCATAGAAGAATCAGCTGGTGGCGCAGGAGGAGGAGAAGCAGACCGTGCTGTATTTTTAATCAGTTAGAGAGAACAACCTAAAAAAATACAATATAACATAATGCACACTAAGCCAGAGAGAGAGAGAGAGAGGTAACCTGAGCGCGAGTCATAATCAATGATGCTGCCATTTGCATAGGATCTCTGCATCACATATCAATGTTCCTAATGTTACCAAAAGGTTATACTATCAAGTTCAAGTGTACTTAGTTTTTTTGAACTGGAGCGTTTTGGTTTCAGATTCTCTTTCTTTCATTCATGTTCAATAAAAAGATGTTTTGGGTTTTCTTTGGGTGTTTTCTGATCTTTTACTATATCATTGGTTCAATCTAACCACAAAATGCCTAAGGTATGACAAAGACAAGAACAATGATACCATTATTCCATCAGTTAGTTATAATTTTAAGTTGATTACCGTCTTAGAATTTATTATTATTTCCTTTATTTAACAGTTTATTTCCTCATATGATTTGGTGTTAGGTTTTCTTCTACAATGGATATAATCTCGGTTGTGAGAAACATCCCAGAATAGAAGAGAACTTATAGGCTATTACAGGAGTAAAACTGTACTCTCTGAGGGTGTTTTGGTTTCAAATTATGTTTCTTTACATTCAACAAAATGATTAGGCTTTTGAGTTTTATTTCTATTTTTGGATCATTTACTCTATGCATCAAAGATTATTCCAAAACCCTTGGACCTTAAACTCACCCTTTCAGCCGGAGTTTTGACCAAACCACCACCATAAACCTCTTGGTCAGCTGAATAAACCTTGGGAAGGTTGTTGTAATTCCCTGAAAGTAAGAGTAGAATCAGAAAGAGAACATTACTCTTTATATCAAGAAGCTTTGACAGTGGCTCTTAACATCAACCAAACATTAGCACCTAGACTCTATATGGCTTCTGATTAAGAATAAAGTTATAACTATTCAAAATAAGATGCAAATATGAATACAAGATCTTTTTTTCTTGGCATAAAGCTTGAACACTTACCTTCGAGATTACGAATATTATTGCTCAAGGACTTCATTTCTTGTACTTGGACGCCCAACAGGTGCGTTAAGTCCTCAAAATATTTCCTCTCTGACAAGAAACAATGCACAAATTTGGTTTCATTGAATAAAAAGAAGAACCACAGAAAAAAAAAGAGAACTAACATCTACCTTCGCTCTTCGTTATCATCAGTTCCTGACTAACCCTGGCTACATCAGAAGCAGCTGCCGAAGCAGCTTTGGCTGCAGCTACTGCTTCTTCAGCTAAGCTAGGTTTTGCGTCAGCTTTCTGTAGAGGATCAGTTTCTTCTTCTGACATAATTCTGCGGACCCATGATTTTATTCTGGGGATGAGAGATTTCTGACACAAGAACAAAACTCACTTCAGTTTGATCTTGATTTTGCACAAGAAAATTAATTATAGAAACTTGCATTCTACATGGAGCACTGAAACACATCTAGCAATCAGTAAATCCCGTTAAGGAAGAAACAACTTTCCGACACACTAGCAATCCAGATATGAATTGATGGTGGTCAAGTCAAAATCCAGATAATGAATTCATGTTCCATTTCAGTTATGGCCTAACCATCTCACTCCTTTACTCGATGTGCTAAGTAAATTCATAACACAATCATCTTATATTCTGCATATAAACGGAGATAACAATGGGGTTCCAGGTCAGTCGGTACCTTCACAAAAACAGCAGTTCCAGCACCAGAAGCAGCTAATACTCCGACAGCAAGAGCAGCATGGTACCAGCGAAAGCGGGAGAGTAAACTTGGAGGCGGAACCATAACAACGGAAGCAGGAGCAGGAGCAGGCTGCACGGCTTGTACCTGCCCTTGTGGCTGAACATTGGACACTGCTTGTTTTCCATCTGTTTACAACAAACAAACCAAAAATATTCAGAAATACACACTTCCACTGAAAGCGAAACATCTAATCATCAGAACGAACATAAGTCTCGCTTATTTACCTTGAGTGCTAACAGTTGTCTGAGAACTTGGCGATGGGTCCTATGATTAAGATGTTTACATTACAGAGGTAAGATTATGAATACGGAGGAGGTAAATGATGTTTCCATGGAGAAGAAGTAAAAAAGAAGCTTACAGGAACACGGCGGAAAGCTTCGTCAATCTCTTCCTTAGTGAGACCTTTCCTCTCGAGAAACGATCTCCTGTGTATCACAGGGGATCCTCTAACTCTCGGGTGAGAAAGAAATTTGATAGCGTTCTGAATCTGATCCTCACGTAAAGGCTCAGAGTTCTTGAAGACAGAGGGGAGAGAGTCCTGCTTAGCAGTTTCTTGAGCGGTGCTAGCTTGCTGAGCCTCATTTGCAGGAGAAGGAGGAGGAGGAGGCTTTGTGGTAACAACCTCTGTAAACAACCAATTAAGTAAATAACAAAAACATACTCCACTACTAGATTTCCCCAGTTTCATAAAATCTTGAGCTAAAACAGACGAAGAATACAATCATGATGATACTCAGATCTCTTCTAGGTTTTAAGTTTGATGATTCGTTCACCGAGAATCAGTAACTAACTAAGCGTGACAGTTAATAACGGTTACATCATCTCATCATAAGAACACACAGAGACATATAGTGATAATCTATTCGCGAAAAATGCTCAGAATCTACCGGAAAAGATTTAGTAGAGGATGTAATCGAAACCTGGAATCGGAGATTTATCATCGGGGGGAGAAGGAGGAAAATCGGAAGGAGTTGCCATCGCAGCAGCTCACCCGACCTTCAACGAAAGCGAGTGATGATGATGATGATGATGATGATGATGATGATAATCAGATATTGCTCATATCGAGGCACCAGAGATTAATAAGCTTCTGAATCATTTTTTTCTTTCTGATTTTTCTTCCTTGTTTTTTTTGCGCTTACTGTTTTGGCGAGTGTGTATATATGTGGTGGTGGTCACACGCACCAAGAGAAGAAGATGAGACTCGTGTGGTTTTTATTTTTCCTTAGCTCTATTATCTGGGCCGGGGCCTTACACAAGATGGGCCTTCACATTGATTGATAATAACTCCTAATCCAGTAATAGGCTGACTAATAAACTTACGACTAGCAAAATGCTCTACTGTATATAACTCAGGGGGTGTGTCTTCGAATCTGTAACTATCCCCCTACGAATAAAGATCAAGACATCAAAACTAAGTTATTAATTGAAAAAGACGACAGGTTTGTATCACTAAACGTAAACCGTTACTCTGTCATTTTCTTATGTATAAGTATAAATTATAAATGATGCTCTTAAAAACTATATAATAATGAGATTAACACGTTCATAACACTCACTATTATAGAGTAGGATAATATTCTTTTTTTTTTTAAATAACAAAGATTTGACCAAAATAATAATAAAAATAACAAAGAAATGTATCTTAGCATAATAAAGACAAGATATATTCTTATTTTGTTTTATAAAATGTCTAAACCATTCAAATTGCGATCCTACCACTAATCCGTGATATTATTCTTATCATCATCTTTCCCTCACTGTTTATGCTTTCTTCTTCTCTCTATCATCGAGTTGAACTAAAAACTTAGTGGATTCTCTGGAAAAAAAATATATTCGATTTTTGATAAGACCTGATGATGACGCTTAACTCACTCTCTCCACCATCTGAATCCATATCTCTCTCTATCTTGGATACCTCCAGGTTCAATCAAACCCCAAAACTTCCAGGTTTCTCTCCTAATCTTCAATCTCTTGGATTAAAAATTTAAAAGCTTCAATCTTTCAATAGTTTTTCGTATCCTCTTACCTGGGTATCTTCAAGCTGTGACATAGGACTTCGTTTTCGTCTGATTGAAACTCTAAAAGTTTGATACTTTTGGGTTACTGGAGTTCTGAGTGTGTAAAGTTTACATCTTTGGAGTGTTGTCACAGGTGGGTTTAGTTTGAGGAAGAGGAATCAGTGGAGAGGTTTTGGAAAAGGAGTCAAGTGTTCAGTGAAAGTGCAGCAGCAGCAGCAACCTCCTCCTGCATGGCCTGGTAGAGCTGTTCCCGAGCCTCCTCGTCAATCTTGGGATGGGCCAAAGCCCATCTCCATCGTTGGTTCTACTGGTTCCATTGGCACTCAGGTTCTCTTATCCCTTCCTTGTTTGCATGCTCTTTTGGCTGATGATTTTAGCTCTACAGCTTGGATTAGGGATATTGTTTTGCGTTTTTTTTAGTAGGATCAGACTGTAAACTGCGATTAGATGAATAGGTACCAAGAAGAAAGAGTTTATTTTTCATGCCTAGTGTAGTGGTTTCCTAATAGAAGTTTGGACTTTTGTTGGAATCATATTGTTATGGATAAGAACTTAGACAATCTTGTGTGTGTTTTGCAGACATTGGATATTGTGGCTGAGAATCCTGACAAATTTAGAGTCGTGGCTCTGGCTGCTGGCTCCAATGTTACTCTCCTTGCTGATCAGGTAAATTAGCAACATGTGATAACTTACAGTAACTAATCTCTCTAATTCATCGTTTAGAACTCCTGGAATCAGTTTTTATCTCCCAGTTAAGTGGTAGCATCATTACTAAGTTATTGTAAACTAGTTGTGCAGCAAATCAAACAGAGAACAAGGTTCTTTCTTAGATTTTCACCTATCATTTAGACCACCTGAAATCAATTTTATTCCTCAATTCAGTTGTACTACCATTAGCAAGATATTGTAAACGAGTTGTGTAGCAAATGAAGTCAGAGAAGTATTGTTCTTGCTTAGTTTTCACACCTTCAGTAATCTCAAGAAACATCTATATTATGGTTGTATCACTTGTATGACTCTCTTTTGAATGCAGGTAAAGAGATTTAAACCTGCATTGGTTGCTGTTAGAAATGAGTCATTGGTCAATGAGCTTAAAGAGGCTTTAGCGGGTTTGGACTATAAACCTGAGATTATTCCTGGGGAGCAAGGAGTGATTGAGGTTGCTCGTCACCCAGACGCTGTAACTGTTGTTACTGGAATAGTAGGTTGCGCAGGACTAAAGGTATAAACTCTATTATTTTGTTACTAAAGCTCATTGAGAGAATATGAACTTGAAAGTTGCTTGTTATGTACTTATTTGCAGCCTACGGTTGCTGCAATTGAAGCGGGAAAAGACATTGCACTTGCAAATAAAGAGACATTAATCGCAGGTGGTCCCTTCGTGCTTCCACTTGCCAACAAACATAACGTTAAGATTCTTCCAGCAGATTCAGAACATTCAGCTATATTTCAGGTATAGACTGTATACTTCTTAGCCTTAAACAAATTCCATCTCTGGCAACTTGAGTGCAAGTTTTCAATTCCTGTTTTCTTTTATAGTGTATTCAAGGTTTGCCTGAAGGCGCCTTGCGCAAGATAATCTTGACTGCATCTGGTGGAGCTTTTAGGTTTGTTTTAACATCTGTGTGCTATTCTTCACTCTCAATAAATATTTTATCACGTTTGGTTTAATGGTGTCACTGGATGTTGGTTATAGAGATTGGCCTGTTGAAAAGCTCAAGGAAGTTAAAGTGGCAGATGCGTTGAAGCATCCAAACTGGACCATGGGAAAGAAAATCACAGTGGACTCAGCTACTCTTTTCAACAAGGTTCATTCAGATCATTCTCTTTTTTCTCAAACTAAACTCTGGTTTTAAAAGTATCCTTGTGCGTTCCTGATTTCTTGAAACAGGGTCTTGAGGTTATTGAAGCTCATTACTTGTTTGGAGCTGAGTATGACGATATAGAGATTGTCATTCACCCTCAAAGTATCATACACTCCATGATTGAAACACAGGTCTTGCTTCTGATTCATGATTGAAACACTGGTTTTCAGAAATAAAGAAAATCGTTTTTAACATATATATAATGCTCTTCTTCCATAGGATTCATCTGTGCTTGCTCAATTGGGATGGCCTGATATGCGTTTACCTATTCTCTATACCATGTCGTGGCCCGATAGGGTTCCTTGTTCTGAAGTAACTTGGCCAAGACTTGACCTTTGCAAGTAAGCAAACCACAGCTATATATCTTGGTTCGGTTTATCTATATAGAAACCAAAAGTGGGTTGTGGTTTTTGGCAGGCTCGGTTCGTTGACATTCAAGAAACCAGACAATGTGAAATACCCTTCAATGGATCTTGCCTATGCTGCGGGAAGAGCTGGAGGTACAATGACTGGAGTTCTCAGTGCAGCTAACGAGAAAGCTGTTGAAATGTTCATTGATGAAAAGTAAGTTCTTTAGTGGTATCATCTCAATTCTCAGGTCTTCTTGAAAGTGAATAACGTTCTTTTTATCTTCACTTTTATGTTTACAGGATAAGCTATTTGGATATCTTCAAGGTGGTGGAATTAACATGTGATAAACATAGAACTGAGTTGGTAACATCTCCTTCTCTTGAAGAGATAGTTCACTATGACTTGTGGGCGCGTGAATACGCTGCGAGTGTACAGCTTTCTTCTGGTGCGAGGCCAGTTCATGCCTGATGATTAAATACTTGTTGGAGTGGAGTGAATAAGAAATGGTGGAAAGAAGATTAGTGCAGCGAGTGGGTTACTTTGACACCGGTTTTGGCAAGGATTACCGATTCTAAGTTGTATCTAAATTGTCTGTGATCCGAACCAAGCCAAACCCAAAAATTTAAAACCCATAAACCAATAAAACTGATTCTTTCCCTTGAAAACTGTAATATTTAATGTGTGCATATATATTAAAAAGTATTTAGTTTTTAAAATTTATATAATAAACATCATTTTATTACTTATGTAGACATAATTTAACCAATAATATAAATACAATTGGTCAAACCAACAAAAACTAATTAATATGAAAACCACATCAATTCATGTAAGTTTCAGTCAATTTCAATGAATTTTACTAACAGAGATAGTTAAACCAATTCTTATAACATTTTCACATACACCATAAACATATACTCTCTCTATTTTTTTTTTAATTAGTATTTTTTATTACATAAAAGTATCTTTTAAAATAATAAGATAATTTATTGGTTAAGATAATATAATTAATACAAATATAATTGCTTTTTAATTGAAGAAAGTGTCTAAGTGATATTTTTTATATAAAATATAAAATATTACATTTGGATTAAAAATTAATTGTAATAATTTGTCTTACGAGTAGGAATAAAGACTACAATGCACTCTTCTTAACCTACTCCCACCGCCAAAATCATGAGGAATTATTTAAACTTGCAAGTCATATACGAAACATATTAACATTAGGTTAATAATTCGTTTGGTAAAAGCGATGTCGAACAGCAAAAAAATGTTTCATTATTTTGAAATGATGATGTTTTTTACATAGATAATATTAATAAACATACTATGAAATCAATTGGCATATTTATGATCATTTTTGTCATAATTAATCTTAACTTGCAAGTCATTCTCTTCATAATCTTATCTTTTTATCATTCGTGTTATCAGTTTTATCCGAAGTGCTGCTGCGTTACCTAAAGGACACATGTATAAACTTGTACGTAGGTTATACTTTTGATTGTATTTTGATTATAATTCAAGCGATAAGAGTTGTTATAGTGAGAATCTAAGATACTTAATAATTGAGTTAATTTGGTTGGTAAGACGTTCATATTTGCCGCCTTTTGTATTACAATTTAGTATTTGATTATCATCAAATTTATATTGGTGTACATTTTTTACCATTGATTTAAGTATTATCAATCAAACCAATAGAGAAAATGTGAAATTTATTTTAGTAAACTAAACCACCAAACCGAAATGTATATATATATCTAGTTTTATAGTTCCAAAGTGTTAATTTCGTTGTGGATTTCCCACTAAACATAAAGTTCAGCTATATAATGAATGAATGGACGACTAGTATTAAATTAAAATAATCTTCCCAATACATTATTGTCCCCTGATTTTTATGTAGTTGGGATGACTCAAACGACTCAAGTCAATAATGTGAACACAAATCACTCTTTATAGAAACTTGAACAAGATCTCAAGGCAAACCAAACATTCCTACAATATCCACCCAAATGCTTTATATCCAAATTAACAAATGCATCCTCATTTACAAAAAAAAAACAAATGCATCCATATCTATGTTATATTAAAAAGAAAGTATATATGAGAAGATTACACACGTTAAAGGACCACACTCTTTTGCCTAAATAAAGAAACATAAAACACTTACCCAAGTTTTGAATTCTACATATATTAGGTCATCAAGTAGTCTTGCTTTTGTGATGTACCGTGTTGACATTTGAATAAGACAACCATCATATAATTAGGTGAGACAATTCAACATTATTATGACAAAGAAGAATACAAAATGTTGTGTGTTTACATTAAAATGAATAATAACCATTAATCTCCATTCTAATAACCACCAAAACCACGAAAGATTATATATCTAATCCAAACCGACACATATATATATTTTTAATAAAAAAATTATTCAAAAATATGCACTTTCTTTCTTTCTCGCCAACACTCAAGATTTTCCATGAAACCAAAAAAGAAAAAGGTTGAGAGAGAAAAGAAAAAGGAAACCGAAGCCCACTTAAAAGTCCACGTCTTCAATTTTTGTTTCTTCTCCTTCACGAGATCCACGTCACCTTTTAAAAAGGAAGCAAATGACGATTCAGCCCATCAATACTTTTTAATATCCCAATCGTATCCTTCCTAAACGGCACAAACGGCTGTCGTTTCGTCTCTTCGCTTTCCTTTTCTTCCCTCTCCGACCAACGTCTCTTCTCCTTCTTGGTCGGAGTTACTAGTTTCGTCTCCCTTCTTAACTGGCGCCGGAAACACGAGCTTGTCGTTCCCTTCGCTGCTGCTTCTCGCGTAGAGAAGGTTCCGTAGCTTCCACCGTTTCGAGAATCCAGCTGAGTTGCTTTTGATTTTGCTACGCGATGGAGAAGACGAGAGTCGTTGGAGATCTTCGTCGTTGGAGATCTTCGGTTTCCATACGCAGTAAGTCTCCGGCGGAACTCCGGTTAGATCATCATCACCGGCCTCCTCCTCCGGAGCCGGAGAATTCGACGTCGGATCTCGCTCTTCGCTCATCAATTTTCTAAGCGCGGGACGACGCCGTCGCGGGAGTGTAGGCGACGGTTGAGATTCTCCGCCGCGTATTCCAGTTCCACCACCGTAGGGATTCAACGGACGGATCTGGCCGTTACAGAAAATCTCGTCGGCGGTAGCGATGGGAGGAGAACACTTGCGGTTAGGACAGTCGAAGGCGAACTCGAAATTGTTATCATCGTCGTTGTTGTTGTCGCGGTGGGAGTCTGATCGCTGCTCTTGATCTCTCAACTCCTCCACGACTCGTGTGGCGATTGCGGCGAGGTCTACGGCGGAGGAGAAGCTACCGAAACTCGGTGAGTTTGAGGAAAGGGAGAGTAACCGGCTTGTCTGCATGTCTAGCAAGTTGTTTTGTCTTAATGAGTTTTCTCTGAAACGTTAGAGAGAAAAAAATGTTAATGCTACGAAAGTAGGGTCCTGTCTAAATATATATATACTGGGAACACTTTGTAATTTTTTTCCTCATTAATGTAGAGAAAACAAAATTAAATGATTACATTAGGAAGATTAATTGCTATTTAATTAACCAGGAGCCAAAAAAAAGCTTAAAGGTTTTATTAAACTTAAATACTACATCACTGACCTAACAAGGAGCGTAATCAGTAATCACCATAAACCACTGACGATGACAAATGAAATTAAATAAACTTATAACACACATGAATCACATACTAGTCTTAATAAGAAGAAGTCTTCCATTTTCACAACGCGGTGTTATTTGGTCAAGAATATATACATATATTTTCTCCGTTAGTATTTTGGAAAATTGTCATCTTCTGTCGATGTCACGTTTAATCACAACATCAAATCATGAGATGATAAAAACTTATCTATTCGGTTATTTTCTTCTTTTCTACATATATATTGAATATTTCAAAATGTTTATCATGTCACTGCAATGACGTAGGTTACGCGTTCTTTATAGTAAATTATAGTGACTCCATGTAGAGTGAAAGGCGGAGAGAGGTCATGGGAATAAATCTAGTGTCCTAGATTCGAAAACAAAGCTTCTCATATTATTTTCTCTCTTCTTTTAAAACGTAGTGATTTGTAGAATGAAACTAGGTGATACTGTAAAGCTTTGATGTTTCAAAATTTTATCTTTTTATCAATATTTTGTAAAACTTTTACATACAAACCTACGTTATATATATATAAACAATAATAATACATATTTGACTTTCTTTTGTCAGACTATATATAGATATATAATGGACAATGATAGTTCGAAGGAATTTATATGTGAATGGAAAACATAACTACACTTGTTTGGTGACCACTGTTTTTTTTGTCTGGCTTCGATGACCAATAATTATGATAAATGCGGACTTTAAATAAAGTCCAACCAATCATATAATTTTATCGGTTGCTTACAATACCAAAACCTAAAGCGACTCCAACTTGTAGTTGGGCTGGGCCTTCTCTTTCACGCGGGCCTAACCGATGCATTTTTTATTTTGGGCCGCCTTATGATTCGCCACTTACTCTTCCAAGCTTCAGCTTCTTCTTCTTCTTCCGTTCCACAACTCTCAAATCACATTCATCAACATAAACCCTAAATTAGATCTTAGGGTTCCTCTTGAGTACCTCTCTTGGACAAGTAATCACTCTGAATGAATAATAACTTCGGGAACTATCATCAATGGCGTCAAGGACCAACACAGCCAAGCATATGCCCGGTTTGTACGGCGCCGCACTTCCCTTTCTGTCCACCGTCTTCTTTCCCGCACAACCCTAACTTCCCTCCTCACTTCAATCCACCGCGTCCTGGATTCGACTCGTTCGCCGGACCACCGGTTCGACCGCAAAATCACTATCCGCTCGGCGATCCAAGGCCGTGGCAAGCTCACCACGGAAATCAATGGCGGCCGGTTGCCGACTACCGTAGTGGTGTTGATTGCGATGGGGAAGCTGATCGGAGCTATAAGAGAGCTCGGATCGATGCGATTGGAGGTGGTTATGATGGTTATCAGAGTCCTCAGATCTCGTGGGAGAACGAGCGGAGGTTGAAGATGGTGAGGGATCATGGTTACGGTTATCCGGGGAATCTAGATGTTTCCAGTGTTGAGATGAATCATCAGTATAGGAATGGAGGTCAATTTAACGGTGTAGCTCCTCCTCCTCCTCCTATGCCTCATCATCCTCCGCCGTACGGAGGCTATATCGGTGGTTCTAACGGTCAGCCTCCGCTTCCGGTTTCACCTCCACCGCCTTTGCCTCCATCTCATCCATCTTCCATGTATCCTTCCACTGTTAATTCGTTTCCCATGGTGCCTCCATCAGTATCATATTCTCAAATGCCAATTGTTTCGGTAATTATGCTTTCGTTTGTGGTTAGATTGTTAGCTCGAAATATCTTGTTTTTCTTTACTGATGATGATTGTTGTTTGGTAGCCATCTTCTGCACAACTAGCACCAACTCAGTCTAAAGTGATTGATGTGTCCCATTTGCTGAAGCCTCCTCATCGATCTACACGTCCTGATCATTTTGTAATTATCCTTCGAGGACTACCAGGTTGTTTTTCAAGCCTTCTCTTTGCTTTTGGCGTGAAGTTGTGAATGATTTTTGTTTTTACTGTATAATCTTGCAAGCTGATAAGTAATATAATTCTTCACTGTTTTGGCATTTGAATTATATGGAAAGGTGTTTGTGTTAAAGTGTAGGTGTTAGCGAGTAATAAATCCATTTGTATATATTCAGGTAGCGGGAAGAGTTATTTAGCTAAGTTGTTGCGTGACATCGAGGTAGAAAATGGCGGTAGTGCTCCGCGAATCCATTCTATGGATGATTACTTCATGACTGAAGTTGAGAAGGTTCTTTAAAGGATTGACTTCTTACCCCGGACCATTAAAGGATTGATTTCTTGCTCTGAACCATCAAAGGATTCTAATATTGTGTTGCTTTGTCAATGTACAAGGTTGAGGAGAGTGATTCGACTTCTTCAGGCTCTGGTAGAAGCAAGAGACCTATTACGAGGAAGGTCATGGAATACTGCTACGAACCTGAGATGGAAGAGGTATCTTGAGATAAACGAAACATGACTGTAAACCACGACAATACTTTTCTTTTGTTAAGTTTCTTGGCACACTTGAATTCTCAGGCGTATCGTTCAAGCATGCTGAAAGCTTTTAAGAGGACTCTTGAAGATGGGGCTTTCAGCTTTGTAATCGGTAATGATTTTTCCCGTAGCAGCTTACTAGAATGTATGACTATATACTAGTTTTGACTGCAAAAGGTAATTGGTATCTGTGATCTGATGACATTTGTCTCTTTTGGTTTGATGATGTTGACACGATGGCTACTATTATTTTTGAGAAAGCATTTCATCTTACATGGTTTTTCTTTAGTTTCCTAGTTTAAAGAACTTAATAACATTCCCAGCTCTCTTGATTCTCAAGGTATAGGGACTAGGGAGTGTATATATTTCAACGTGTAAGGTTTTTATTTAGGGATACTCATTAGTTTAGCTGGGAACTTAGTGTTGCACTGTCCAAGCACTACTTTCATTTTGCTAACCACGGATGCAGTTTGTTTTCTGGAATTGACCGTTTCTTGCTGGTATATGTGGCTCATCTTAGTGGATGACCGTAATCTGCGGGTACCTGATTTTGCTCAGTTTTGGGCAACAGCAAAGGTATATCCTCACTTCTTTCTGTTTTACCTTGTGGAGATTGGATTTTGTTTGCGGAATTTTATGGAAGACTCATAATAATTTATGAAGTCAACTAGCTTCGTTATGTTTTTAGTAAGTTGACGTTTCTGACAATGTTTTGGTCATTTTAACCTTAGAGTTAGCATAATGCTCTGTCAAAGTTAAGGTGGCCCTTCAGTTCCCTAGATTTAAGATTACGAGTCTTCTTTTTCTCAGCTTCTTCATTATGCTTGTTGAAAATAGCCCTGTATACCGGTTGCAGTCATACATCCCTTTTAGCTGAAATCAAGGAAATAAATACGGTCCTTTAAAACCTACTGGTTTAGTGATTGTCATCAAAGAGAATATTGACGTGGGGCAAACTATAAACAAGCCCTTCCTCCTTTATCATTGCTTATCCATCTTTAATAAGATGAGAGCGATTAGTCTTGTTAGTGTCTGTATGTACTATTTATAGTGGCATTTCACCTGCAAGTTGGAGTTGTTATTTATTTACTGATTGCTTCACGTTGTTTGCTGAACATCACGCGATTACGTGAGGTTGCAATATTTTTTATATCTGCATTCAGTGACCAAGACACCCTGGATTATGCCCGTTGGGTACTGTTCGCTTTTGGCAGTACTTGTCTTCCTCTCTTTTTTTTTTCATTTGCCGCTGTGCTCCATCGTTTTTTTTGCTTGTCTATGATTATGCAAAATGAAAGTTGAATAAGAGTTCCTTTGAAATGCTAGAGCTCACCTCATCCTTTTTTTCCTTTCTTAAATACAATTTGATTAAATCTTCTTTGCAGTGACCTGAGGCCTCATTTAAACTACCATATTGTGTATGATTGGATTCTTGTTGTAAACGTTGAATGTTGGATTGATACATTCTTGTACTATTTAAAAAGAGTACGACTAAAACATGTTCCTCGTTCAGGATAGAAAATAAAAGCTTTTCGTGATCGTTCTTCAAATTTTCCTTAATATTCTGTTTTTTCTGCAGAGATCTGGATATGAAGCTTACATATTGGAAGCAACATACAAAGACCCAACTGTGAGTTCTCGATATACTTCATATCAAATCTTAAAAGAATCTCTCACAGATCTTGCTGTGCTAAGCGGTTTCAAAAATTATTACAGGGATGTGCAGCAAGAAACGTACATGGTATCACACTGGATCAAGTACAGCAGATGGCAGAACAATGGGAAGAAGCTCCATCATTGTACATGCAACTAGATATCAAGGTTGTTATTCCAATCTTTTCTTTCGAACCTTGACCTTGCCTTTTGATAAATGCGAAGAAGATGCCATAAAATGCCTTCCATGTATTATTTTGCGTTTCGACCTGAAGAAAGCTGATCATAAGATGAGCTTCATGCAAGCATATTTTGGGACTCTAAACGATACTAGCCTTGTTCCTTTTCTGTAATACAAATATCTCATGATATTCCTTTTCTATGATAGTCTCTTACGAGAAAGGATGACCTAAAGGAGACAATCGAAGAGGTAAGAGAATAAGTTTTTTCTATGCCTCTCTGTCCTTAAGATGACAAGTATATACAAACTCCCTTGTTTTGACCGTTGTTTCAATCTTGGCCGTCATTATATGATTCCACCCCGTAACTTCTCTAAATTGCTCTAGGTGGAGATGGACATGGAAGATGATTTTGGACTGCCAGAAAGAAAAACCGATAACAACACCCAGTCAGAAGGAAAGGGTGTGACAGAAGGTAAGATTTGAATGCTGCCTTATTCTTCTTATTTTTCACCAAGACATACCGAAAACACTTAGCTGAGTCTTTCTGTTGATACTTTCTCAGACTCTTACATAAAGGAGAGGAAATGGGAAGAAGAACCTAACTCCCATACAGAAGTGAAAGAACTAAGTAGAAGTAAATGGTCAAATGTGGAGGAAGAAGATGAAACAGAGAAATCTCAAAGTACAAGACGAAACTCAAAATCCCTTTCCAAGTCAAGCCAAGAACGCTTGACGAAAGGTAAAACTGTTTGGTGGGGAGATAAGGTATAAACATATACACATCTTTGCTTTGTGCGTTTCACTTCTAGAAGACCCGTTAGCTTTAAAATCATGTTGTTTTATCTTTTGGAAAATCTCTGGCTCATACATTGCATTTGTTTATGCGGATAGGGTGGAGACGCGGGGTTTTCAATTGGTGCAAGGAATATGAACATGCCTTCTTTAGTGATAGGTCCCGGATCAGGATATAACCTGGTAACCAAGCGATTGAATGTGTTCTTGCTCTTATTATGCTCTCACTTGTGTTTCCCATATTAAGTACTTTGTCATTGGTTAATGCAGAAATCGAATCCTCTATCGGAAGCAGAGAGCCGTGCACTCGCTGATGCAATTGGAAAAGCAAAGGTAAGAGGAATCTTCCAGGATCAGCTTAAAGCAGAGCGTGAGTCTTTCAAAGCTGTTTTTGACAAGAGACATGGTACATCTTACAATTCAAAGGACGAGTAAGTGTCTGCATGATTAGAAACTACTATAACGTATCCCTTGTTATGTACGTTCATATAAGATTATGAATTTATTGTGTTGTTATTTTTGTTTAGGATAATGATATTATTTCGAGAAAGCCATTAATAAAGATCTTTGAGGTTGTTTTAGCGAAATGCATTTCATCTCTAAACAAACCCACCAAGTCTACTCAGTTGTTTTAGACTTTTATCGAAAGAGAAGCACTCAAAACGCAAAGAACTTGAAAGTAACGATCGGTACACAAAAATGTTGAATTGTGAAAATCAAAAGAGGTTGGAACTCTGTGGATGAGTCTAAAGGATTCATCATCACCCCCCAAACAAAAAGTCTAAAGATAGAAAAACTCGGAAACATACGAAAGTCCTCAAGTCTCGTTATAGAAGTAATTTCTACGGATGTCAGTAACATATGTCTAAAACTAGCTCAACATCCTTTTGTAATAAAAGGGTGATTCTTTGTTTCACAAGAAAACTTGTAATAATACGGTTCTAAGCACTATTTAAGAGTAAACACCCGAGTTTCATAAAGAATAATGGGAGAAACAGAAGAGAAAGAAGTGAAGAAGAATAATCATGGTGATAAAGAAGAGGAACACAACAAGGCTGAGAAAGCAGATAAGAAGGAGAAGAAGAAGGATAAAGATAAGAAGGATAAGAACGAGGAGGACGATAAAAAAGGTGGAGGAGAAGAAGGTGAAGATCAAGAGAAGAAGAGCAAGAAGAAAGATAAGAAGACGAAGAAGGAGAAGAACCCTGAAGATAAAAAAGATCCAGAGAAGCTGAAGATGAAGCTTCAGAAGATTGAAGAAAAGATTCAAGCTATGGTCTTAAAGAAAGATGAGATCGTTAAGCTTATTCATGATGCTGAACAAGCTAAAGGTAGTGCAGTAGCAGTAGCAACAGATGCACCACCACCAACTAATTAACTCAATCTCAGGCACAAAGTAATCTATACTACAATATATAATCACATATTATGGTCTTAAAGAAATGCTGATGAATGTTGTTTTCAGCCTATTCTGTTAGGATTTTCTAAATTTTTTTCGTTTATGTTTTTTTAAAAGTTTTGTAAACAAGAGTTGCATGTTTGATTTATGTGGTTGTAAATATTGTAATAAAAACCATCTTTATAATATAAATCTTTTCAGCTTAATATATTATAGTGATTCTGATTTGTACGTCACTTGAATATATAAAGTTTAGGTCTACGGTTTTATAATTTAAGACCAGGACAAAGCATTCATATGGATCAAACTGATATCAATTTAAATCTAATGAACTTCATCTCTAAGATGCTGTATCATTACCTCTCTTTTTTTGTTACAACGAACTCAATAATATGATAACTTGCTATGTTAACACAAATGTTTAGACTCGCCTAAGCCAATAGATATATTAAGCTACATTTTGGCTTGTATTGATCATAGATAACTCTGCAATGACTGGTATAAAAAAAGCTGAACATTCTTATTATAGCAACTACAATCTTGTGCTATCAAGTATAGTTGGTAGCATCGTGCCAAGTTGCATACATCACCATCTCTAAGACTAAATAAAGTCTCAAAAACTATGTCGTATTAC
Source organism: Moricandia arvensis (assembly GCA_905132765.1). NCBI lineage: Eukaryota > Viridiplantae > Streptophyta > Magnoliopsida > Brassicales > Brassicaceae > Moricandia > Moricandia arvensis. The sequence continues at coordinate 149,818 of CAJHQP010000178.1, read as the reverse complement.
ATAACGCGTACCCCTGCATGTGAAAGCTTGTACTCTTTGAATGATGTTATTATTGTTCCTATATATATATATATATAAAGACCCTGCAAAACCTATTGACAATGTCAATGTCTTGTTGCCTAAGAAAAGGAAATGGCACTGGTGACGTGTGCGTAGGAGCCCCATCTCTGATCTGAAAGTGGCCACATCATTTTTATACTAACGTATCTTCAAACTTTTAATATAATGAATATATGAATGAAATCCTCAAAAGATTATTTAGCATGTACCACACAATTCAAAGCCTTCGTCTTTGACTTCTCTTTTTCTTTAATTTGTCTAAGAAATTGAATTAATATAAAAATTATAATTTGACAGGAAGAAAAAAATCTATATTAATTTATCTACATACAGATAAGTTGTAGTCATTTTTAATTTAGCTTATAAATAACTCCTTTAATTGATGAGTTGTTCGCAAGTGAATATATCAACACAATCCATGCAGAGTAATTGATTAATAAAGGACACTAATTACGATTTTTTGGTTGTACACACAAATAAGTGAAATATAATAACGAAAAATATATTAAAAAAAACTAAAGCATGAGAGTTTCTCAGCACACGATCATAGGATCTTTAACACACCGCAAGCTTAGTATATGGAACGTAATAACATATAACTCAAGACTGGTCTGCAAAGGAGCCTTGAAGGAGCCCATCTCTGATCTGAGTAGCCACATCACGAACCGCTCCTGGTCCATGGGGTATGAAGACAGCAGAGGATTTGGAACTAGCACCAATCTCCTTCATGGTGTCAAAGTACTGCGTAACAAGCACCATGTCCATCACATCTTTAGCAGTTGTCCCGGGTACATTCACAGAGAAACCCAAGACACTGTCACGTAAGCCGTCAACGATGGCTTGCCTCTGACGAGCGATACCTAGACCAGAGAGGTACTTGGCCTCAGCTTCACCTTCAGCTCGCTTGATCTGGAGGATTTTCTCAGCCTCTGCCTTTTCGTTTGCAGCCAACCTCATCCTTGCAGCTATAAAGGAAAAGTCATGAAGCTCATATTTACAAGATGAAATGATGGGAAGGTTTTGTTTTAGTTACCAGCGTTGATCTCGTTCATGGCTCGTTTCACATGTTCATCAGGCTCAATGTCAACGATGAGGGTTTGAACAATCTCAAAACCGTAAGCAGACATTGCCTACAAGAGACACAAAGTGAACATCCATCCACATAAGCACAGGCAAAAGACAAGAATGACTATGTTATATACCTTCTCGAGCTCTTCTTCAACAGCTCTGGCAATCTCATTCTTCTGCTCAAAAACATCATCCAGAATCAGCTTGGGGACACTTGCTCTGATAACTAGAAACAACCCAAAAAAAAACTCAGTTTCTTTTAACAGAATCACTCTCTAAATCATGAACCTTACCATCAAAGACGTAAGCTTGGATTTGGCTCCTTGTGTTACTAAGCTTGTAGAAAGCATCATTAGCATTATTAGCCAAGGCACGGTACTGAATCGATGCAACAACATTAACAAACACATTGTCCTGCAACAACAACACACCAAACTAGATCAGTACTAAACCAAAACCATCAAAACATAAAAGAAAGAGATAATAAAGTTGAAACCTTTGTCTTAGTCTCGCAACGAACATCAAGTTGCTGAAGCCTTAGAGAGAGGTAACCAGCAACTTGCTGACCAAGACACCATGGGAGAAAGTGGCAACCTGGCTCAAGAACATCTTCGAACTTCCCAAACGTTTCTTTGATCGCCACCGTTGATTGGTCTACTTGTACACAGCAAAATAAATTCCCCATCTTTCTTCACAAATTCTCTAATCCAAACAATAAAAAACACAACTTTTATTAAAAATTCATGATTATAAGACAAAAACTGAACTTGATTATACCCAGAACCTAAGATGGCTCTCGGTTTTGTTCTACCAAACGATCTAATCTCACGAACCCAGAAAAATTAGAGACTGAAATTAAATTAAGCATGAAGAAGAACAAAGGAGAATTTTAGGGATTACCGAAAGTTGTCGTCTTTTTGATTTGCAGATTTGCTGGTTTTGATTAAACAGCCTGTGATGATCATATATAGATATTTCACTGGGCAGAGGAGACTAAAAGCTGGTCTTTACAACTATTTATAATTCTTACCCCTTATCTTTTTAATATTACACTATATGTCGGTTTATGTTCAATTTCATAGAAAACACCCATGGGCTCTTGACAAAATATTTGGGAATTAGTTAATTGTAGTTATTATCTATATTATAATAACTCTTTCTAATAGAAAATTCTTTTCCTTTTTATATTTTTTAAAATTTTCTGTTAAATAACGTATATCTGTGATAAACATAAATATTGGGTCTAAATTTAATGGTATAGTTAGAGTTGGGCTGTTGTTAGTCGGTTTAGATTGATATGTTAAAGAATATTCCAAAATTACATCATTACCAATTGATTTTCACTTTCTTAAGTAATTATCCAAATAAAGCTCTGCGATTTTCGTAAAAGAAAATATAAAAAAGGTTCATCTCAACCTGTCCATCCTTTACCTCAAGTGACATGTTACAAGGCGTGATCGATTTATAATGGATCAAGAATCATATAATTATAGAACTTCTATACTGCTATACGCATTATACATGCTAGATTTGAATCAAAGAATCACACATTTCGTATGTATTGAAGTTAAAATTCATGGGATATTAAATTATAAATAAAAAATAATGTCTTAATAATTAATATTAATGACATTTCCATGGAAAGCATAAGACTAATGGTAGTTAAACTTAAACTACTCTAGTATTTAATTACTTTCTTTCCAAGAAACCATACCCTAGCTATAATGGATTACTAATTAACATACAACAAGGTACCCTATATATATAACAAGCTCAACAACTAACACATGCTAGCTTTGGTTGGACCGGTACGCATAACGCCTAGCCCAAAAGAGATAATGCAAGAAATTAATCCCACTAAGCACACACATGAGCCAGTAAAACTTGTCGAGATGGTACTCGTTCAGATTCTTCCCCAAGAGCCATGGGGTACGTTGGATCAAACCCGTGACGAAGTTAACAGCCGAGACAAGAACAGAGCTCAAGTAATATCCCATGGCAAGAGAGGTCCAAGAGAGCGAGGTGGCTAGGGAACGCATCGTTGAAGGAGCTTCGGTGAAGAAAAACTCCATCATACCTGCTAATGTGAAGAGATCCGCTGATCCAAGAAACACATATTGCAAAGCTATCCAAAGAAACGTTATAGGAAGCGGCGTAGAAGAAGGAGATGTGGTGATGCTTGAGCAGCAAGTAACCTCTTTAACAACAAGCTTGCGTTTGGTTTCCACCAAGGCTGCGACCGCCATTGCGACTACAGAGAGGACAAGTCCTGTTCCAATGCGTTGGAGATGGGTTACGCCTGTTTCGGTTTTGGTTGTTTTTCTAGCGAGAGGGAGGAGGAGGTGGTTGTATGTGGGAGCTAAGATCATTGTGAAGACGACTGGGAAAACAGGTAATGCCGCAGGTGGGACGGTTAATGACCCGAGCTTCGTGTTCATCGTCGAAGCTTGTTGGATGGAGAAGGTCGAGAGCTGAGCTAGACAGCAGTTAAGCATAATGGTCGACATGAAAATAGGTAAAGTCTTGATGACTATCTTCACGTCTTTGACTTGCTCCTCCGTGCAACGTAGCGGTCTAGGTAACGAGTCAAGCTCTTTTAAAGCTTCACCGAGGAACGATCCAAGAATCTCTTCATCTCTCTCACCGTTTCCCTTGTCTATATTGTCGTTGCATTCGTTTCTTGTATGACACGTAACTACGTTTCTTGACGTTACTCTCTTATACTTAGCGTATAAAGCAGCGGTTAATACCTTGAATAGAGTCGTGATGGGACTTCCACTAGGGATTTTGAGGCGATAAAAGCGAGAACCGGACAAGAAAACCGGAACCGAGATCAAGATCGCGGCAGTGGAAACACCGAACCCGTAAGACCAGCCTTTGTTGTCTTCGAGCCAGACCACGACCGTGACGGCTATTAGGGCACCACAGGAGAGGCTAAAAATGAAGTAGTTGAAGAAGAAGGATCTTTGTCTCCTCCCACTCGGTGTTGTTTCGTCAAACTGTTCCGCTCCGTGAGATGGCAACGAGCCTTTGATACCTCCAACACCTAGAGCTACTAAGTATAGACCCACGAAGAGAACTGCATGAGCACATGGCTCTCTTGAGTGCTCGTGTGCTTGGACCGTTAGTACCAATAAGCCCTGTAGGTACGTTCCACAAATAGTATCAAAATATTTGAATTTTAAACAAGTAACTAAGATTATTAAACTATTACTCTATCTGTTTTATTTTAAGTACCATTTAACCTTTGTGCACACACATATTTAAAAAATAAGTAATTTTGCATATTTTCTATATAAAAACATAATTTTTTATACACTTAACTATATTTCAACCAATAAAAAATTAATTATATTATAAAATTAATAAATTTTGCATCGAAAACGATATTTATTTTATAACTAAAAAAAACTTATTTACAACAACACTTAATATAAAACAGAGGAAATATTTTATAGATAATATATAACACATACACACTTTGGGATTTGAATCATGTTATGATTTACAAAACTATGTTTCGAGTTTAGAGTTTTGTATGAATGTACTAATGATGCTTTAGTGTGATTAACTACTTAAAGTATCTACTTTTCTTTTATGAACATTCAATATTCTTTTAAGAAGTCCATGTCACATGACCTGGTGTTAGGTAGAGTGATATATAGGTTTTAAAATTATTCAATGTAATTATCAAAGTTAGTTTATAGTAATGAACAAAAAAATCTAACCAAGAATTCGATGGCGGCGCTGACAAGATAGATATGAAAAGTGGTGAAGAAAGCATCTGCTAAAAATCCACCAAGAAGGGCCAAGAAAAACGCCGTTCCCATGAAAGCAGTTACTGCGTTTGCGGCTCCGGACGGCGAAAACGCCATCTTAGTTGAAAGATACAAAACTAGATTGCTCGCGTTTGCCAAGAACGCAAGGTTCTCCAAAACTTCCACAACTATAAAAATGGACTTACATAATCCATATTAATACTCCTTCAAAAATGATGTTATTAATTCAAACCATATGATTAAATGAGATATAATATATGAATGACTCACCCAAGACGAAAGAGGCAGCAAGCATACCACCATGGCAGCCACGCAACGCTGGTCTATTTCTCCAATCTACATATCCATTCCACTCGCTTAACCGGTTTGCTTCATCCTACATATAGTAATTACCATATTCATTGCATTAAAAATCTAAGCCTACACTTATCTGAAGTTTAGCTGGGTTAAAAATGATGGAGAGATAACTATAAAACTCACCATTTGTTGAATCTCTAGAGACATGATCATTTAAGTAACCGCTGTTTTGGAGAATGAAAGTGAGCATATGATTAAATGGTAGTAGTGTATGGACATTTTATAGAGAGAGATAAAGGAGAAATTTTCTCGTGTGTGGTTATTACGAACAAGCGAAAACTCTAGAGACTAAACGTAAAACTGAAAAAAAAAACAAAGAGGTGTTATTGTCTTTGATGTTGACTCTTTTTTTGTATTTCATCTGTTTCTTTCCTCATTAACAAGGCATCGTACATATCCTATAAATTAACTTAGCCAATTTTTTAAGTTATTTTGGTTTACAAATTTGAATTACATAAACTGAATAAAAGACGCAACAAGTTTACTCGTAATCAATTGGTTAGGTTAAAGTACCTTACACTAGTAATAGAGATGGATCTAACATAATAAAATGTACAAATAAACGTGAACTAATTAACTCATTACGGAATGTTTAGTGTTAAACTCATGTTACTTAAAAGGCTATATAGAATGAAAACGTACAATGTTGCCAAGTTAAAAAAAATTATGGTGAGTAATTTAGATTCCTAGACATTTTTTTATGATATGCTCTAGCTGATCCACTTAGTCCTGAGAGAACGGATTTAGTGTTAAAAAGTGGACTAAACAAAAGCGTATCATAATTTTTAGCTCGAGTTTGGAGTACTTTCCAACTAATGATAGAGTGTAGATTTATCGTATAGTACATATAGTACTGTCAATCATGTTAATCTCTTGGACCAAACCAAAGTCCAAACGGGTAAATAGCGATAAATTTTCCTAGACAATTGAGTCACCAAGAAATACAATACTACGGTCCACACAATTAGTTAAGCCTGTTAACAAAATTTCAACTGCTTAACCAGTTGAAATGTCCGACGGACCATGCATGGTTTAGCATTTTGTTTGGCTTTCACAAGCTATAAACAAATATCTTGTGGAATGTCATTGTAATATCTTATCTTTTCGAAAAATTGTAAAGTTGAATTTCGTTTATAAGTAATTTGAGAATCCTAAATATAAAAACCGGTTGATAATATATATCGGTTTGATAGTGAATGATCGTATTGTACAAAAGAGGCGGTGAGAACGACCAGACCATTTCTCAAATCTTATTGGTTCATACGCCAAAATAGAAATTCGGCTTTGCTGTTATAAATACTGATAGAACAATTGATATGAATAAATATCATATGCAAGTTGGCGACAACATTTAACTCTTGTGATAACGATATATTCACGTTCTTCACCCAATAGTATTTCTCAATGGTTATATACTGCATGCATGACGAACCAAATCGTTATAATGTAAATCCAACCAAAATGAATCTTAGTTCATGAGATGATTTTCGGTTTAGCTCTGTAAATTTACATCTTAAATTGCCATTTTTGCATAAACAGAACCAAAAACCGGATGACAAGTATATAGTGAATAAACCAAGCCAACGCTGAAGGAACACTAGCCGGTCGACGAACCCAAACCAAACCGGTTCATCCATGCATTATATATGTGTATAAGACAAAGTTGTATGCTTTGGTAAATTCCCATGAGATTGGGTATATCATTTTTTGGGGGCCACCACCACCACTGCTGCAACAACCACACTCCACCCCTTCATAAAACGCTTTCTGTGGATGATAAATTTTTGATGGTAGCAAATTTTATCAATCGGTACGAAAATATGATAAGTATAACCATCTTCCACAATCATCCAATTTGGGTGGTTGCCTAGTTCTTCCCGCAATTTACGAAAGGCCCCACTCGTTCTTCTTACCCATCCAACTCTATAATCTCATCTAGATGTTACGACAACACTCCAAACCGGAATATTTCGGTTTAGGGTGAGGAAGACTTCCTCATAGCTGGTTTGTATTGGGGAGAATTTTAACTGTATTCATGAGATTAGGCCTGGGCATTCGGGTCCTCGGGTCGGGTTCGGATCGGGTCCTTTCGGGTTCGGGTCCTTCGGGTCTATGAGTTTAGGACCCAATAGGGTAATTTGAAATTTTCGGTTCGGGCTCGGTTCGGGTTTTGTCGGGTCCGGGTCGGTTCGGGTCTTAGATAGTTGGACCCAATAGGGTAATTTGAATTTGTCGGTTCGGGTTCGGTTCGGTTTCGGGTCGGGTTCGGATCGGGTCTTGTTCAAAAAATACCGAAAACACACAAAAAAATTCTGAAAATATTTATGTTTGTTGGTGTAGTGGTTTGTGAGTTGTTTTTCTTTCTAAAAATAACATGTTCAATGCATAACAATACATTTATCTGATTTTTTTATTTAAACTAATTTTTTTATTCAAACCGATTAATTACTTTAGGTGGCCGATTAGTAAGCACCCAAATTTTTGAATAAAACCTAATTATACTAAAAATTTCGGGTACCCATCGGGTTTCGGGTTCGGGTCGGGTCGGGTCCAAAACCCGCGGGTCCTCCACATCACGACCCAATAGGGTAAACTTGTCGGTTCGGTTCCTACCCGAACCCAGATTTTTCGGGTCGGTTTCGGGTCGGGTCTTCGGGTCCGGGTAAAATGCCCAGGCCTACATGAGATGTAAATAATAAAATTATAGGGTTAATGAATAAGTGTTCATGATTTTAACTGAGTTTGTGTAATATAAAAATATTTGAAAGGCCATATGTTTTAAGAATATAAAAGGAGTTTTGCTCTCACATCTCTCAACTTTCCACCAACTCCATTGTATTTTAATGGTTTAAAGACTAACACATGTATATCTATCAACTGGACCATCTGTATTGGATGAACAATTACAAATAGTAAAAGGCGAACCCTGTTGAAAATACTTTTTGGATCAAACAAACTAAAACATTTGGACATGTACATAAATGATATGATTCATCTGAATAAAATAATGTTTTAGTTTTCTTACTACGCATAAATTTCTGGAAATTTTGTATAATATTTGTACTCTTTTTACAGGTAATGTGAGTTCAATTACGTAGTGGAAATGCAAAACTAAATAAAAATAAAAGGTGCATATTTTAATTATTATACATAAATTCCCAAGCAAATTAGGTTTTCATATATCTATTTTTAGAAACTCAACATCCCCACGATAGCCGTCCAAACATGTGCACCACTTAGAGTCTAAAATGATATTTACATTATACTATGAATGATAAAAATTTAACACGATTCATGTTATATACGTATCGTAGTTTTGGTTCTACCCTGCCGAATATAACATATACTCAGTTTTTCTTTTAAATCAAGAATATACTCAGTTTAAACCTTCCTTAGAGTGTCAAGTAAAAAACTAAAGTATAACGAAACTAAAGAATATAACACCATTCGGGTTCGATCCTCCCCAGGCGAGAACTACCATGCCTCCTCTGCTCACCACACGGATATGGGTCATGCATTTCGGCCCATTTGAAAAACTGGGAGGGGCGTCTATCCGTGGGCTTTCCTTCCCCTTGGGATTAGTCTGGACCTTGTTGGCCAATTGTCATGCCCGCAGGTCTGGGATACCCCAGGTTAAGCTAAAAAAAAAAAAAAAAACAAAGGAAAGAATCCGTCTCTTTTGTGATACGTTAAATGTCTCAGATGATAACTAAAAAGAAAGAAAATGAACTTTATATTCTTAATGAACTTATTTATACGTACAAGGGTATACAAAGATGAAGCAAATACATTCACAATGGTTCCATCAATATGTGTATATTTGTACATTTATTTATATATATATATATATATGATCTTTCGATCACATGTGTCGCTTGATGATTCATCAAAATTTTATGTTTTCCTTCAAGTAACATACGATCGATTGCTGCAAAGAGACCAAATTTAATCACATTAGTAATTAGTCACTTATAATTAACCAAAATATATACTGCTAGACATTGATTAATTTTGCTATGTTGAAGAAACTAGAAGATTAAATGTATAATCTTAGAGAAATGAAAGAGCTTGAAAACTTACGACAAGGCAGAGAATGACACATGCGGCTGCACCTGGGAACAATGCGTACCAGAAATTCAAGTGATGAAACTTTGCTCCATCTATGAACATTAGTGGTAGGCTCGCCGCTGTAATTTTTATTTATTTGTTAATTTATTAATCAAATAAATTATCGAGAATAATAAATTAATTAGCTCACAATAAGTAAGTTAGTAAGGAAAAAAGGAAGAAATGATTGCATAAGATTTTGGTTAAAAAGAGATAGAAAATTGCGCAGAATGGGATGCTTCTGCTCCATCCAAGAGTTTCTGGTTATTCCTTAGGGTATGTAAAAGTTGCGGGACTCAAGTTATATTACTTTTGTCAGCTGTATGAACAATTGGGTATGGGTGATTGGATTCTGGTTTCTTTATGGGCTCTAGCTTTGATTCATATAGTTTAAAACATGGGCTAAAACTCATATGGTATTTTCTTAAGACCGTTAAATATTAAAATTACATAATTTTTTTTGTCAACACTAAAATTACATAATTCAATATATTAGGTTGCTCGGTTTTAGTTTATTAATTTACGGCATTCAATGAAATTGGAAAAAGTTTGTTTATTTTAATTATGGTAAAAGAATATTTTTAGGAAAAATAAAGAGACAAATAGAGTATAACTTACCAGGAGGATGATTGGCACGAGTAATGACCATAAAAGCGATAGAAGCGGCGAGGGCAACGCTCCGGGCGAGCCAACCTGGCCCGAGGAAGGAGAACGCTACCACTCCAATCGCAGCACAACCAATTTGAGCTAAAAACATATTGTATTTCTGAAAACATAAGAGAGAAAGACCATTAAATTGCTTTATAAATAACTAACATAACGACAATATGAACCATCATTTAAAGTTCCTTTTTAAAATGATGTGATCGCATCTCCTTCCTAAATTAACTAATAATATGATGTGATGGAGCAAATAGGTTGTGTGACTTGATTACCCAAACAAACATGAAAGTAACTTAGCTGGAATATGTTTTCATAATTTATTTATTTTACTTTATTCTGAATTACTAGGAGGTTCGACTCGCAACCGAATTTTTCAAGTTTAAAATCACAACATATAATATTAGTTTTGTCTCAGCGATCACTCGAACTATAGACTTCTGACACAATTGTCGGAATTTTTTCTAGTTAAGTTATTGATATCAGGTTTTCTTTCTTAATTTAAAGAACCAAAAAAAGAGAGAATAATTGATTTCTTTATACTATTAAAAAGTGAAAAGAACAATTTGAGGATTTTCTTAAACTAGTTTGTGGATATAGAACTTAAATGTAAAATCATAAACCCTAAAAATTAAATTACTTTAGTGTTAATTCGTGTTTTGCATTTCATGGAAAAGTCAGAGAAGTTCTTTCATTCAACCACATGTATAACTAGATCGCTACTATATATGTGTAAAGGGGTTTGAAAGATTACCCGAGCAGCAGGAGCAGATGGAGTGGTGAAAAGAATGGCGCAGACGGCACCAAGTGGTGCAACTGACATTGTAATCCCTTTTGTAGATAACATTTGATCCATTCTTCCCATTATTGCCATCGCCGCAAACGCTCCTATATATATTCACAAAAACATGATAATTTTTTTTTTTTGTTAACAAACATGATTAGTTAAGAGACCATTAACTTTTCAAGAAAAATCCAATTCATCTAGAAATATTTATTTTGGAAAATTTTGTAATGGTAACATTTGCCTATACAGTCACAATTATCATTGGATATCAGTTTGCAATTCAGATTATAGTTCAAACCAGATATGTATCTATACAACTCTAGAAGTCAGCTATAACCTTTGAATATTAGTTAGACCTAACCGTCAGCATAGTGTTTTGACTACAAAACAAAAAATCTAGGATCCTCAACACATAAACATTAGTTTGAATATGTGCTATATATGTTTCACACGATTCAAGTATTTACTTTAATTAAAAGATCACATAATATCTTTAGGTATAATTCTATCTCATAACACTATTTTCCATATTTTACAATGAATAGTTTTCTTCCAACCAGTTAAATTTTATCTATATTTCTTGCTTAAGCTAATTTCTTCATATTTATCCTGAAAAAACATACCCTAATATCAAGGTATATTCGATAAATTGGTGAAAACTCGAGATGCATGTTATGTAGATGACCATTTGGCCGTAGGAAGAGCCATAATGTCTCTCTCTCAGTATTTTTAAATCTCTCCTCATCTTTTGGGTCAGACAGGAATTAATATGGTCCATTAATTTTATAATTTTATATTCTTTTTATGTGTACCTCTTCTCCCTTCCTTAATTCTTTTTTGTTTTCAACTTTTTATACCCTAATCTCCAGTTGTAGTTCTTCTGAATTAGAAACAAAAGAGCATCAAATAACAAAGATGAAAAAAAATTAGACAAAGCAAATGATGATCTTAATCACTGATTATTACTTAGCATATACGTTTCCTTAAATAACCACACTTACCAGCTGCGGGCCACATGATGTCACTCATCAATAGAGTCGTCGCCGCCGCCTTCTTATCTGGCATCCAAGACTCCCATGATGACGGCGCAGTCATGTTCCCCGCCGAAGCCACCACCGTGCTAACTCGCCGACGGTGGCTCAAAGACGCTGGACTCCTCATTTGGCTCCAAGATTTATATTCAAAGCATCTTTTATAAGTAGACAACCCGAGAAAATGCTTGCTAGGAACGGCGGTGAGCATTGCCTGTGACTTCAAAGTATGGTCCCGGCGAAGAAGATGTAAGCCAACCGGAGGTGGTGGCTTCACCGGAACCGTAGACATGGTAATTTGAGGTGGAGATATAAAGATAAAGACGGCTAAAAATCTTGAAAAATATCACAAGAAAAAGGCTAAAGTATCCTCTTATTCTCTGTCCCCTTCACCGATAGGAGACATACAATCTTTTACCATCACTATTTATATATGCTCGCAGCACGTATCTGCATATATATATATATATATACTTAGAATATATTTTTTCATGCTAGAATTTTAATTATTTATGAATATACATATACATATATAATGGTATGAATGAGTTCACAGTCATGATCGTATAATCTTTTGTTTAAGTCTAGAGTACAATTTGCAATTAATTCATTTAAAAATAATTGTCACTTGATATATTTTTCTGTAATAGAGGATCTCAAATTAAAGTCCAAACTGACTTATGAGATCTTCAATGGCTATGTGAAACTTGGAGTTGTTAGGTCAAAAACATATCTAGTGGAAGTTGAATTTTCATTAGACTACCATTATCTGATAAGGGTAAATGTTAGTAATATCATTAATGGTCTTTTGTATTTGTACATTTATATGTACGTATATTGAAAGTATCATATTATTTTATCGTGTATTTCGTAGATATTGTAGAAATTTATTGGTCATAATTAGAAGATGATAGACGTATTAAGATGAATATTAGAGGAATGGATTCATATATGTATCTATGTATGTATGTATGTATGTATGTGTGTTGCAACTAGCAAAGCGTATAGGGCAAAAAAGAAAGCGTTGGCCTTTTAGGAGGTCGATGGGGCTTGGAACATGGACGAAGACCCTTCCATTAATCGAAAGGTCAATAGGATAACATTAAAATATCAAACAAAAGAAAAAACAAAACTTTGTCTACTCTCGTACAAATTTGCAAAATTAAATCTCTGCATTTTCTCTTATAAGATTTATTTCTAAAATTTATATTTCTGCTGACAAGTACCAATTGTAAAATACATAGAATTCTCTTCATTCAGGTATAAAATTCTTTTTTTAAATTATGAAAATAGGCTAAATAGCATTAAATAAAATTGCAGACCTCTCAACTCTCTTCTGCTTAATTACACCTCAATAATAATCTTACACCATCCTTCAAACTCTAATTTTAATTTACAAACATAATTCTAATTTTAAAATTCATTTTCTAAATTATGAAAATAGGCTAAATAGCAATAAATAAAATTGCAGGAAACCTCTCAATTCTCTTCTGCTTAATTACAATGTTGCACAAGAACAACAATGCACCTCAATAATAATCTTACACCATCCTTCAAATTCTAATTCTAATTTACAAACATAGTCCCTCATGCAAAACCAACATTCATAATGCAAACCAAATAGTAAATTAAAAACCGAGCCGGTTTAAAGATTCCTCTGTTACTTTCAGCCTAACATACGCCCTAACAGTAATCAGAATGGGAATCATCATAGTAATCAATCGCAGAAGAGGGAGACATAACTTCTTGCTCAAGTAACTGAACCACCTGATTCATAGCTGGCCGGTCCTCAGGGTTAGGAGCGGTACACCTCATAGCTATCTCAATCAATGCCTCAACAGAGTCTTCGTCCACGTCAACACATCTCTTGTCCATTACATCCTCTAACCGATCCTCTTTCAACAAAGTGTTCATCTAAGAGAGAAAGAACACTTCAGTTAGAAACCGAAGAAGCAAAACCAGAGTAGTTCTTCGTTTTTTCTTACCCATCCGACAACGTTTAAGCCTCTTTTAACAAATGTTGTGTCTGTTGGTCTTTTTCCAGTAACGAGCTCAAGCAAAAGAACTCCAAAGCTGTAGACATCAGACTTCTCCGTTGCTCTACCGTTCTGCAGATACTCTGTTTCCAAGATATATAAGTTAGAAACTTTTGTCTAAGAATCATCAAAGTAGATACTCTGTTTCCAAAATATATAAACAAAGTTAGAAACTTTTGTCTAAGAATCATCAAAGTAGATACTCTGTTTTCATGATATATAACAAAGTTAGAAACTTTTTGGTTTAGGAGTCATCAAAGTAGATACTCTGTTTTCAAGATATATAAACAAAGTTAGAAACTTTTGTTTAAGAATCATCAATGTAGATACTCTGTTTTCAAGATATATAACAAAGTTAGAAACTTTTTGTTTAAGATTCATCAGAAAGTAGATAGTAAATAGAACAAGGACCTGGAGCAAGATAGCCAAAGGTGCCAGCTACCACGGTGGTAACATGAGCCTCTTCGTCAACAAGAAGCTTTGCAAGTCCAAAGTCCGAGACTCTAGGTTCTAGCTTATCATTGAGTAGAATGTTGCTTGATTTAATGTCACGGTGAACTATCTTGGGGCTACAATCATGGTGCAAATAGGCCAACCCCCTCGCTGAACCTAAAGCTACTCTCAGTCTCGCGTTCCAGTTCAACATACCATCTTCTTGAGCTCGTTCTTGTGAGACAAAGATAGCAGAAAGAACAAAGATCAACATGAATCCATTTGGATGAGTTCAAAGAGAAGAGATATGTATAAGTGCATTTACCGTGGAGAAGATCGTCTAAGCTGCCAACAGTTAGATAATCATAGATGAGAAGTCTTGAAGTAGGTAGGCGGCAGTATCCACGCAAGTTCACTAGATTAATGTGTTTGACACTGCCTAGAATCTCAACCTCTCGCTCAAAGACTCGGTCTGATCCTTGTCTACTCCTATCTATCTTCTTGACAGCAAAAGTTCCAAGATCATTCATTACCATTCGATAGACAGTACCAAACCCTCCTGAACCAACAATGTCTTCTTCATCAAGAGACTCCAGCTTCTCGATTAGCTCGGTGGAGGAGTATGGAAGATCACCGTGGAAAGTAATCAGCTTCTTACCTTAAAGTGGAGAAAACCAAAGTTAGTGAAATGACTTAAGCTAGTTCTTGTTTTTTTTGTTATGTGGGAGGTTTTACTTGTTTCTGATGGTTCTTTTTGTTTCTTGACTTCAGTGTACTTCTTTACTGTTCTTTCCTTCTTTGAGAGCATCCAAACCCAAAGGAACACAAAGATTACAATGAATGCAACAGCCATTGTAGACATTGCTCCAATCAAGATGCCTTTAATCAAGCGTGATGATCTCTTTGGAGGATCTGTGAGAGAAATCAAGAATCAGAAAAAGGAAGCTTCATGAACTGATGAGTAGTTTTGAAGTTTGATAATAAGAACTTACCTGATTCATCATCACTTACTGCATGAGGAAGAACAACAGGGAAACCCATTGATGATCTACATGGCTTGTGAATTTGCGGACCACAGAGGTCTAAGTTACCAGTGAATCTAACCATATAGACACAAAACTACAGTCAGAATATAACATCCTAGTCTAACAATCAGCACAACTAATAGAAATAGAAACTCTCACGATTCAGGTCCGAATCTGCTGAGCACCCCTATATCAGGAATCTCCCCAGAGAGAAAGTTGGCTGACATGTTCCTGAATCAAACAAGAAGTTCAAGAACATATACATTAAACACACACAACTCTTCCACATAATGTATCCAAAAGAGGAGGTCTTTGTGTGTATACTTACAAGGAGCGTAAACGTGTAAGACGACTAATAGAAGAAGGTATAGCACCCTTCAGTGTATTGCTTGATAGATCCCTGCAAAAAACCTCAAACTCTTTGAAATGAACAAACATGAAACGCTGAGAAACTAAAAAAGGACAATACAGTTTTGCTTTTGAATCTTACAAGATAGTAAGAAATGTGAGGTTTCCAATACTCGGTGGAATCTCTCCTTGAAGATAGTTAGCCCTCAAGTACCTGAAAGCATGTTTAAACATATGACACCAATGTTTATGGCTCAACACTCTCTTTTGAGACCAATGTGACTTACATAGCTCTGAGCTCAGTGCAATTAGTAATCTCATCAGGAATGGTTCCGTGTAAGCTGTTCTGATGAAGTGCCCTACATAACTCAGAACCAGATTTGGATTTAAACAAACTATACAACTTAAAGACAAAAGCTTTATCATAAAAACAAAATCTACAACTCACAGTCTCTGCAGTCTACTAAGTTTCCCAATGCTAGGAGATATGATCCCTCCTAGTTGCATATAAGGTAAGTTTCTGCATCATCATCCACACACAGTTCATATCAAAGAAGAAATAAACTGAAGATTAAGAAATGTGATAGAGAATGTGTTGTTACATAGAAACAACTCTCTGGTCTTGAGGATTACATGAGACACCAGTCCAAGAACAAGGAGACTCATCTGAATCTCTCCAGCTCTCTAGTGAGTTCCTCGTATCATTAAATCCACTTTTGAGCTCCAAAAGAGCAAACCCTACAAAGATCAAACCTGTCAGTAAACAAACTACTTGGACTAGTGTTTGATCAAATCTCCAGATTTCTCACCAACCCACAACAAAAAGGTAAAGACTTTTGAGATAAGAGTGTATGTACTAACCATCGAGAGTCAGAGCAATAGAGCACGAAACGAAAAGGGTAGCTGCAGAAATGACTGAGAGAACCCAATTGAAGATACCCATTTTGGAGATACTACTGAAAGTAGCTTCTTGAGTTCGATTCGAAGAAGAAGAGAACACAAAAGGTAAAAAAGAAGAAAAAAGATTATAACTTTATCCTCAAACGAGCTCGAGAATGGAGAGAGAGAGATTAGTGGTTGGGTGATGATGAATAAATCTTTACTTTTGTTTTTCCTCAAAAGAATTCTTTTTTTTTTTGTTTGAGTGTGTTTTCCCTCTTCTTTTCGAAGTAAGTGATTTTTTTAAAAATCTGTCTACTCTTGGAGTGATGTGCACAGAGTCAGAGAGACCCGTTGCGAGGAGACATAATTTCAAAAAATCCCCTAAGATTGAATATACTAACACTCGCGAGAGTACATTTTGTAAAACCTACTCGCCACTGTTTAAGTCAAAAATGAGTCAATGAAAGCGATTGGTTTACCTAACTTGTAATTACTTTGTCTCAAACTTTGTCGGTTTTATTGTAATTACTTTGTCTCAAACTTTGTCGTTTTATTGTAATTACTTTTGTCTTAGACAGTATATGCGTTGAAAACAATTGTGTGGTCTGACAAAATCTTCTGATTATGTTAACACTAATCGATAAAAGCGTATACAGTAACCTAACCAATTAATCGTGTTCTCATCTGCTGGGGCATGATCATAAGTGGTTGAGCCGATAGGCTTGATAACTCTTACCAAGTAAACAAGTAACAACAACAATAGCAGCCATGTAAAGGTAAATATTCAAACGATAAACCAAACCGAGTTTAAGAACATAAACTAGAGAGAAGATCCTAGAGTTGTCAATTACAAAACCTGCAACTGGTGATTGAGTTTTTTTTTTTCATAAAGTAGCAAAAGACTTGATTGTTCAAGGGAGGTGTTACGTAATTACTCTTCCTCCTGCTGGTATTCACCTTCTTTTTCATCCTCTTACTCACCTTCTTCATCTGCAGTTGCATCCTGGTATTGCTGGTACTCTGAAATCAGATCGTTCATGTTGCTCTTCGCTTCTGTGAACTCCATCTCCTCCATTCCTTCACCTGTGTACCAATGCAAGAAAGCTTTCCTCCTGAACATAGCCGTGAACTGCTCACTCACATGCCTAAACATCTCTTGGATCGAAGTCGAGAGTTTTGAATGAAAGTTGACGCCATCTTCAGACGAGTTGGTGGGATGTAAGAGACTGTTGACTTCACGTTGTTTGGGATTCACTCCACAAAGTAGGATGAGTTCTTGTTCTGCACGTTTAGCATCTCCTCGTCAACTTCCTTTGTGCTCATCTTGCCACATCTGCTGGGTGAGTTCAGGGACTGTGAGGAATCGGTATTACAGAGATCCTCTTAGGTGAGAGGAGCAAAACCCACCATGAAGAAGTGAATATGTGGGAATGGGATCAGATTCACAGTCAGAGTTCAGCTGACCAGAGAACATCATACAGAAAGTCACACAAGGCATAGTCGCAGATATCAAATGGTTCAAATCACAAACTGTAAACACATAATGAACCAAGTATGAGAATCAAAAACACATACAACAAACAACATGAGAACCAAAACTTGCTAAAACAACAACATAATAAAGCAGACAGTACACTATCACAACCACAAATCAACAAACCATAAATGTATTATGGATATCCCTTATGCCACAAGAATGTATTGTGACTGCTAATAAGATTGACAAGTAGCAGTCTGAGTATTTATTAAGGTTATAAGAACACCATAGAGGAACAAAGCCAACAACACCAAGACAGAAGTAAACCAAAGATGTTACTAATGAAATCAATAGCACATAGATATTACTAAAATGAACATCAAACAGATGATAACTTGCAGATCAGAACTGAGATACTAAACAACCATATGCTTACATCTATCTATAACAACACATTTCAGCATAGAGGAACATACTAATCTAAGCATTAACGAAGAGCAAGACTGAATGAAATGAATCTTACAGCTAGGGGAGTGAGTTTTAGAGTCCTTAAGCAAATATCATACAAAGCCTCGTTATCAAGAACCATGCACTCATCAGCATTCTCAACAAGCTGATGAACAGACAAAGTAGCGTTGTAAAGCTCAACGAATGGATCTAGAAGAAGATAGAAGAGTTATATACCTTGAAGACAGTCACATTTCTCAGCCTCCTTACGAACAACATCGAGCACAGAATCGATTAGCTCAGCTCCTTCAGTGTAATGCCCCTTGGCCGAAGACGAAGTTATCGGAACGGAAGGTTTGGGCCGAGGTCTTATGACAATTTGGGCCGAGGACTTATGACAATTTGGGCCTATACAATTAGTTAAGGTTGTAAGGGTTGCAAAACAAGTATGATAATGGCAAAGGGCCAAGTTAACAAGTTGGTATCGCTTTTAATACAGTTGGGCCTAATAGTTAGTACAAAAACCCTTTTTGAGTTATCCACCCAAAGACTAACTACACAAGCCTCTAATATACACGACTCGGTTTCTTCGGTTTCATCCAAAACCAATATGTGCTAATATTTTTAAAAATTCATTTTTTCTACCAGGTTTCAAAGTAAAAAAAGCAACAAAGCAAAGTTCTATGCTTTGACCACTATGAATTTAAATCATAAGCATAATAAACACTACCAGGTTTTTGTAAGTTTTTTTTCAATTTGATTTTTCTTTTTCAGTTTAGATTACATTAATATGTTCTATAAACATTTTTTTTCTGTCTACAACAAAATTGATCTAACCATCTACCCATGTAATATTATGTCTAAGGATTAACGTGCCATTTACTCTCCTTTTTGCACAATAAACCCTTTAAATCATTAATAATATTTGAGATATTTCTTCAATACTAATTATAAATTAGCCGATTAATTATATTTAAATCATGTTAACTATTGGAAAAATTAATTGAATTCGTATGACAATTAACGTATACCTCTGGAAAAGGTTTCCACTTGTGAACAATGGGTTCAGAATTGACCATACTAAATTATTCGTAAATTCTTTTTTTTTCAAAATATATATATATATATATATATATATTCTCCAGAAAGTCTTGAAGTTCGGAAAAATCTTGGAATCCAAACTAGTGAAAGCTCAATACGCATATGAGAAATTGATAGTTCTTTATCGAATGATTTCCACTGAACCTCCATGCTGCTACTACTACTCCTTTAGTCATTGTTTTTATCTTGATAATCGTTATTATCCATTTTCAAAACATTATATTACCATATTTTTTATAGTTCTGATTCTTTGTCCATACACTTTGCGTTGATCTAAAGTTATTGATGATAACAACGACATGCATTTCATTATTCCTTTACTTCTTTTTTGTCGACAATTCTTTTACTTATACAGCTTGAAATTAGACTTTTAACTCAGGGGATAGATAAAAACTATATTTTTCAACGTGTAATATGGTGATAAAATACTATTTTTATTTTGGGGAGAGATAAAACTATATTTTTCAACGTGTAATATGATAATAAAAAACTATTTTTATTTTGGTTGTATGTGTCAATACCGATATTCAGAAAACATATTAGACGTTTATTCTATTAAAAGATAAATACATTTTATAATTAATCTTCAGTTTAAACATATTAAAAATTAGAAGGATTAAAGACGTTCATACATTAATTAATAATTTAGAGATTGCAGACATAATTATTTTATTTTATAAAAATACATATCAAGGGCACATATTCAAAACTGAAGAACAACACATCGAACTTTCTTCTAACAAGTACATGTTACGTATGCTCTTTTGTCACACAGAAGTACAAAATATGTTAAAAACCGTATATGATAAATACACAAAACTTTAGAAAACGAGTTCAAAAAACTAAACACCAATGATTCAATATATACGCGACTTGATACCATTGTTAATCCATTTTGATTTTGAACCTCTAAAAGTGCTTACACGTGACGTTTCCTTCTAAATTTTAGATATCGCTTTCACTGTGTTTAAAGTTTAAACAAAATATACTTTTTCGTAATCCATTTGATGGATGATAATTATACTCGTTTAAGAATTTGTTCTTCTTCAAACTGGACCAAGGAAGTCAACGAAGCATAGAGTTTTTGGACCAGTGTTAATGGAGTCGGCACTACACAACACCATAATTATTAGTATAACTCCACATGTGGGTTCATCTTGATTATTTGTGGTCCTTGATTTTCCAGAAGGCTAATGAAAATATTAGCGTAATAAGTTATTTTATTCTATTAATTGAAAGGGAAGAGAAAGGAAACGAGTTTTTTTGGCTGTCAAAAACAAAAAGAATTCAATATACTAAAAGTGAAAGATGAAGTGATTCCATGAAAGACTGAAGGGTTACATATGAAAACCATCACTTAAGGAATCAAGAACACGTTCCTTTGGTTTATCTTTTTATAATAAACCACTTACTAATACGATATATCATTAACAACCTTATTGGTATAATAATTCAATAATAATTCAAAGATTTTGAATGAGTGAATGTACAACTAATGTGATTTCTCTTTACAATGTACAGTGTATAAAGCAAATAAATTATTTAAAGATTAATTATTCGAACAAATGAATTTATATAAACAAGAAACTGTTGAGCGATAACTAGGTAATTATAAAAGAATAACGACTATGCGACTTATTTTGAGTTTAGAGGTTAAACAATTATTAATCTATTTTATATTTTTTGACATTCATATAAGATATTTTAGCTTTAAAGTTTAATCATAAAATTATTTGATAAGTTATCAAAATTAAATACACAAAACAAAAATAGATAAATTCGTAAATTTGTCATAACATTATTAACAGTTTAGTTTAATTTAAAATAATTTATATCTATTTGAGTTACATGAATTGAATTTTAATAAAAAAATTAGGATAATACTGATTTACTGTGAATGCCGATTTTAAGAATTTAATAAAGATAATGGATGTTGTATTATTGATATGGTCGAGTGTTTAGACTATTTTTGCTTGGTTTATTCACATACTCTCAAGTGGTGCTTTAAAAATCAGATCAGGATAGTATAAATATGTTGTTTAATTTATTTTACAGAGATTTTATATTAAATAAATTTTGAGTTGAACATGCGGTCGAGAGAAGTAGCACGTATATTGAAATATGATAAATTTTTATATGAATTTTGTATTTAGAGAAAAATAATCTAAAATTTTGAGATTTCTATTAAAATCAGAGTTTTAATACTTAAAAAAACAGAGTTTTAAAACTTTTTTTTAGAGATTTTAGACTTTATCCATACATACGTCCAATAATAAAAGACTAGCCTAATTCAAACCATATGTACGTGCTCCAGTGTATGAATGAATCGATACCAACCAAAATCAAACTCGGTCCGGCGGCCTTAAACCAACTCTATCTTTTAGCACTTTTCAAGTTTTCATATGTATAACCAATAAAACAAATAAAATTGAGTGCATAAGTTTCCAAGTGTTGTCTTTTCAGGGACTAATTAGTCGAAGCAGTATGAAAAGAAGAAGAAAAAAATCCCTTTTTAGAGTATACATAGTCTTTGGTGATACAACTCTACCTTCCACTCAATAGTCAATACTCATCATTTGTAATTGTGGTTGTGTATATCTTTAGTGACACTTTCATATACAAGAGTATCAATCAAGATATGGACCAATCTCTACTCTTATCTCAACGTTATCTCTCGTCGCCAACTTTATAACCAAGAAGTTCTCTAGGAGATATTAAAAACGTAGATTTGGAGTCTTCTTTGACCCGAGTAGACCGGTTCTTGTGGGCCTAACGAACAATTCTTTTGGTATTTATTATGCTTTAGTTTGTTTATGAGATACTTGTCTAGGTTGGTGTGATTGCAGGTGAGAAATACTTTTTTCTGTTAAGTAAAAATAATCTAAACTTCGCTTTAGTGGTAGATCGCGTTCCACAATCATAATGGTAATAGTTTGAATCTATTGCCCTCTGATTACTATAGTATGTGGTCAGACGACAGGGATATTTAACCTCCCTTGCAAACAATTAGATCTGATTGACGCCGGTGGTTAGTGTAACATTCCGAGTTGTGATATGTGGAAAGGTTTAAAAGAATTGATTTGGTTACCTATGTCACTAAAGTTGACTTACATTTTCAGTCACACATCTGTTTAAAACTCCAGAGTTAAACGTGCTTATGCTGGAGTAGTGAAAGGATGGGTGATCTACCGGAAAGTGATTCGCGATATCGTGTGAGTGAGACCAAAACACGGGGAAAAGTCGGGTGGTGATTGCAGGGTCAGTAAACAATGATTTCGAGCCTTGGAAAAATTAATGCACGACTGTCAGACGGGATGTGGCCCACGGGCCGAGAGAGCAGACGTGGGTGGCCCATTAGTTGTGGGCGGTCGGGACGTTACAGTTAGATTCCCAAAAATTGGTCAATAAAGTTACGGTCCACTGGATATTCCGGATCAACAAGAAAAAAGAATAATCTAAAATAGTCCAACTATTTATGCTAAATTAAATTAAAGCACACATCAAACCAACTACCTATGCTAAATCAATAGTCCAAAACACAAAACACTGTTGGTAAATACATATTTTCTTACCAATAATATCTCTTCACGTATTAATATTTCTCCCTAGTTTTCGGTCTAATGGTTTTTGTATAGATACCACATGTCTTAAACATGAACCGCATGATCTAGTTGAAAAACAAAAATAAGTTTTGGTATAAATAACGTCTTGTTTATGTTCCGTGTTCAAGCATGGGTGATATTGCTAACCTCGACGCATCTCTTTTCATGAGAGCCAGTCCTTGGTGTATAAAATAAATTCCTCATCCAGTTTCAAGCTGCATATTAGATATATAATTTTACTTTAGCATATATTCGCAAATTTCATCGGACCTTTCTTAACAAAAAAAAAAAAAATTCATCGGACCTATTATTGTTTCGGGAAAAATATTATTCATATTTAATAAAATCTCTAATTAATTTAAGGGTATTTGTAGTTGGTATACACTGTCGGTTGCAAAACAATTTGTTTCTTTTTCCTGACACAATAGTATATAAATTGAATTAAAATGCCTCCTCAATCAGACAATCAATTACAAAAAATACCTCATTAAACAACTGCAAATTATACTCCTTAAAAACGAGGAGTGATGGCCTGAGTGGACGATTTAATAAAGACTTAATTATAAAAAGCTGCAGAGACACACATGTAGAAGGTTTGATTACTTTTTTTGCCATAAATAAACCTGTTTCTTACATTTACTGGTATCAATTTTTAGGTTTGTTTGACGTCATAACTAAACTTATTTATGTCAAGAAAAGCATACAGTCGATGGTTTTTTTGTTTGTTTTGTTTTGTTAACCTAAGTAAACGTCACACGAAGTCACAAAACATATTAATACTATATCGAACGCACGTATTGTTCGACGACGTACTTATCTATAGTTTTGTACGATATTATTATTAAGATAGAAGGAAAAGGTGAGAAGGTTTTCGCAAACGCGTTGGCCGTTGTATGATCTTAATCGCACTCGCTTTTGGAATATTTGACTTGGAATGTGGGTAGGTGAAAACGACACGCACTTCGTCTCTCCCATACCATTTGAATTGCCAAAACGTGACGCATTTCTATCCTCTCCCTCTCACTTTTCACTTTTTAAAATTAGAAGGATATTCATAATCTAAAAAGTTTTTGTCATTGAAATAATCATTTAAAAGAAAAATAATCAAAATATATTTTATTAAAAGATAAGATTATAAATTTATACCATTTAGATTAATTAATTTAGACTTAGAATTTAGAATCAAGGGTAAATTTTGAAGGTAAAATTTAAAATTTTTAAAAATAAAATAATATTAAAAATATAAAATAAAAAATATATTTTAATCATCTTTTCTTTAAAATCTATTTTTGTGACAAAATATCAAAAATATATATTTGAGAGACTTACCATTTTAATCACTATAATTATAATTTGCTACCTTAATTAAATCCTCGTCGGCATGATTAACTCAACTAAAAATTGATGGACTAAATGCACCCTCATCTAATCATATGTGTGTTTACTATATTTACAACGTGATTCATGTGATCTCATATACGTTATATATATATATATATATCATATTATTATTAAATATGTAGTGCGTTTTCTTTAGCATGTCGAAATCTGTAATCAATTAAATATGAAAAATTCAAAGAAAAACATTATTTTCCTTTAGCATGTTGGGTTGTCACCATTCAAATTTAAAATGTTATGTCAAAGAGTATTGTTTCTGAATCATTTATTTCTTTCATAGGATTAAATAAAACCAGGTGACAGAAAAAACAGTTTCCTATAGTGATCTACCATAGAGCTGTAGCCATTTGGTGTCACAAACATTTATCTACATTTTAATTCAAGATTTATTCGAGACTTTAGATAGTGTTTCAACAACTATAAATTTGTTATACCAGCTTCTGCTACTTTCATTATTATGTTATACTCCCTCCGTTTCGTTTTACTTGTCGTTTTAGGTTTTTACACACAAATTAAGAAAACATTTAATTTTACATATTTCCTAAATAAAAACATCATTACTTATAAATCTAACCACATTTCAACCAATCAAAAATAGAATAACATATAAAATTAATAATTTTTGCATTGAAATCATAAAACATAAAACGACATTTATTTTGAAACGAAAATTTTACCCTATAATGACATCTAATTTGAAACGGAAGGAGTAGAAGTTTTTAAAATGATATTGCACTTTCACACACACAAAGAAAAAGAAGCAATATATCATTGGGGTTTATTGGAAAAAAATGGGGGGGGGGTAGTACCAAAATGTGGGGAAGAACGTCATCGGACAAGTCAAAAAAAAAATTGAGAGATTTATCATTTTAATCACTACAATTATAATTTGCTACCTTAATTAAATACTCGTCGGCATGATTAACTCAACTAAAAATTGATGGACTAAATGCACCCTCATCTAATCATATGCGTGTTTACTATATTTACAACGTGATTCATGTGATCTCATATACGTTATATATATATATATATATATATTATTAAATATGTACTGCGTTTTCTTTAGCATGTCGAAATCTGTAATCAATTAAATATGAAAAATTCAAAGAAAAACATTATTTTCCTTTAGCATGTTGGGTTGTCACCATTCAAATTTAAAATGTTATGTCAAAGAGTATTGTTTCTGAATCATTTATTTCTTTCATACGATTAATAAAACCAGGTGACAAAAAAAAATCAGTTTCCTACATTTATCTACATTTTAATTCAAGATTTATTCGAGACTTCAGATAGAGTTCCAACAACTATAAATTTGTTATACCAGCTTCTGCTACTTTCATTATCTTGTTATATGTTTTTTAAACGATATTGCACTTTCACACACAGAAAGAAAAAGAGGCAATATATTATTTGGGTTTATTGGGTTGGGGTAGTACCAAAATGTGGGAAAGAGCATCATCGGACAAGTCACACCGGTCGAAATGTGCTGCATTTTCCCCACCGACTAAAAATATCAAAAGCTAACATTATGAATCACACCTAAAACCTAACATTATGAATCACACCTAAAACATTACTGATCGGATCTTTGGTGTGCATTACGAAAAACTGATAACAATGTATTGCCACGATCATAACTTTTATATCTCTTTTACTAGTTGGGGGTAGGTTTAGATGCCTTATTGAACTCTTGTATCTCTATAAATATATAATGGATTACAAATTTAGCATCTTCTCTTCTTTTTTTACTTAGTTTTGATTTGTCTACTGTTTTTCATTTGTTTATTATATTGCTTATATTTTGTATAAGAAGTTGCATACTATTACTATGAGTACAATATCATTGTAAAGTTCAGTGGCGACAAAAAAAAATTTTTCTACGTTTTATATAAAAATAATTTATAATTAATGTAAATAGTTGGGCTAATAAATTACTAAAACTCAAGAGTGTAAGATTATGTTAGTTTTGTTAATTATGGGTATTATCTTCTATTTCTCAAAAGGTCATATAGTTGGGAAGGAACACATTGTGATTACGGTAATTTTCAAAAATACCACTTTCCTTTTATCATTTTTCATTTTTACCTTAATTTAAGAGATATTTTTAAAAATATCATTTTTTATGAAGTAAATTTTTTAAAATTAATTAAAATCTTAAATTTTATATTTCTAAACCCTATCTCTACCCTACACCACCCCTTAACTCTAAACCCTAAGTCTTAGATTAATTAAGATAAAAGTGATTAAGGTATTTTTGAAAAGTGGTACAAAGTGATATTTTTGAAAATTTCAGTTATGATTATTGTTTCCAATAAAATAAGAGTAATGATTGAAAATCATTAACAAAAAGGGTGATCACCAGTTCACCACTGTTGGAATGACATTTCATCACTAATTTTACTGTGCAATAAAGCTTCGTTAGATCATAACCTCTTTCTACTAAATGTGTCTCTGCTTGACTCTTGTGGGTATATGATTGTATCCTTTCCTAATAGCTTTGTACTATTAGAAGTGTTGGAAAATATTTCATATTTTCTTTTTAGATCCATATAATCACTTATTTCTTAGGAAATCATTACATAATTTAAAATCAAGGGATATATGTGAATCACTCAAACAAGGAAAGTATGGCGGACTAATAGTCAACATGTTCAATTTTTATTATTATTCTTTTATGGCATCTCTAAAACAACTTCAAAGTTTCAAAAACAATTTTAAATCTTCACTCAAATTTTATATTTTTAGTCTTCACAATTATCTGTTTTCAAATAATTTTCTTAAGTTTTATTGTTATCATTATAATCTTAATTTTTTATCTAATGAAAAATAGAAATATACTAATAAAAAGCAAAATATTATACAAAACATTATATGAATACATAATTTTTACATCCAACTAATGGAAATATAATGTTTTAACTTCTTAAAAAGTTTGTAATCTACAAATAAAAAAATAAAAGACCCAGTTATCATTTTGATATGAATATAAGAATGTATTATCTAACTAATTAGTATTCTGTAAAATATTTTATTATAGATTTTATTTGTTATAGAATTTTTTATAATTTTTATTAATAAGAAGGACTATAATGTAAAATGTAAAACTTTTAAAATCAAATTTGAAGCTGTTCTTTTAGAAAAAAAAACACCCTCAAACTTTTAATTTGAAATTTTGACTTAGATATGGTGTTAAGAGAAACAAGAAAACTATTTATCGTCCCACTAAAACAAATGTATAGAATCATATTTATAGATATATTTGAGTGTTTGTGAATACTTTTTTTTTTTGTTCAGATGCTTGTTTTGTAACTCGGGTAATCAAAACTTTGCACCACCTTGTGATTTATTAGTGTAATATTAGGATATCTGTGCACCACTAGATCACCACTTAGAAAATTTGAGGCAGAAGATCCTAATCCCTTTAGACCTACAACTACATAGTTTAATATTAGTTTAGTCTTACTGACAAGAGAAAAACACACAGGATACAAATTATAATACACATATAGAAAGGTAACTATTTACAGTTTTCATCGTTGACTATATGGAACTGACCCTCGACGAAAAAGGTATGTGCAGTTATGTGAATGCAATAAGCATGAAGGTTGACTCTTGTGGATTTGTTTTTGCAGTTTTGGTCTCACTTGAGATTATTGTAACCGCGTCAATGCCGAAGTCTTTGTTTGTTCATTTTAAATATTTAATACATAATCAAATAAGATGACAAAAGAATACATAATCAAATAAGATGACAAAAAAATACATAATCAAATAAAAGAGAATTTCCATAAAATTACACCAGCTAAATTTAGTTAAGTTTTTAATATTTGATTTTTTGCAATCCAATTTAATATCTTATAACTAGCTATTCTAATTATTCAATACACTGAATTTTAATAATGATGTTTATTTTAATAGTTAACTTGATCACAACTAACGAATTTCAAAAATTTAAAAAATCTCAGATTCATTAAAAAGTTCTAAAATTTCTATTTTTTAAAGTTTTACAAATAAAATAACAAATTGGATAACTTTAAATTTTAAAATTTTCTTTTATTTCAATATCAAATTTAATTATTTTCTGAAATTTAATAATATTTTTTATTCAAAAATAAGCTTTTCTAAATTACTTAATTTCATCTAAAATTTAGTTTTTTTAATTCTTAAATTTTTAAATTAAATTATTAATTTTAAGTTTTGTCTTTGAATTTAAGATTTTTTTTAATTTGGTTTAAAACTTATCAGTAATTCTAATCAAAATAAACATAGTTTGAATATTGGAATGAATGCAACTTTAAATAGTGCGTTAAAATGAATAAAATAACTACTTAATGTATTAAACTGAATAATAAAAATAAATATTAAAAAGGCTAACAAAATTATCATAAAATGGGTATGTTAAAAAAAAGTTAGTCGTTTTAAATTGGTCTAAGACAAATTAAAATTTTCTTTTCTTTAAACTACAAAACTTTAAACGAACTGAAATACATTTATTATTATTATTAATTAAATTTTAGAAATGTAATTGTATTTTTCTTATCAAAACATGTAACTATCTTTTACATGGATTCATCTACAAATAAGTGGGAGTGTGGGGGGCGAGTCAATGATTCAACAAGAA
The DNA here is from genome assembly GCA_905132765.1 of Moricandia arvensis. Taxonomy (NCBI): domain Eukaryota; kingdom Viridiplantae; phylum Streptophyta; class Magnoliopsida; order Brassicales; family Brassicaceae; genus Moricandia; species Moricandia arvensis. The sequence goes on along the minus strand of CAJHQP010000178.1, from coordinate 120,597 downwards.
AATAAATTATTGTTGCGTTTACAGCGGGAGTCTTCACCATTTTTAATTATTGAACTCAATTATTTTCCTAGAAATCATCCAGAATATCATTTCGCAAAACGACATTAATCTGACAATAGGTTTTCCTGGTGGGTGAAACATGTAATATTGAAACAAACCCAAGTTGGTAAAGAAAAAAAAAGGAAACAAACAAATGTCAATATCTTTATAAGGAATCAACAGTAGAACAAAGAAAATCATGTTTTTAATCACTATTATAGTAGTATGTTAGTATTAGATACACTAACTAAGAGTCTTGAAATGAGTGAGGTTTTCAACGTTTCCGGTAGTCATTTTTATATTTAAGCATGCCTAGTTGCTTATACGTATGTGTTCGAGTGGTCGTCGGCTTTCAAACTACGCCGTTATTTTATTTTCCAAATCGGAGTGCAATTATTAAGTCTAAGTTTTTGTTTTGTTATCTGTGGTAGTAATCCGATTCAACAAGTTATTTTATAGATACGTACATTTACTATCATATCACGTCCGACTCTTCTAACGGTATATCCAAATGGCGTTTTGATTGTTGAAGAAAAAAAAAACATTTTTGTGATTTGCTTATTATGTATAAATCATTTGCTCCACATAATTGGTTATTTACTTATTGTATAAATTCATCCTAAAAAGGAGTCTGACTTCTCTGTATAGTTCCAAAAGATATCGTGTAACCGGCTTGCCAGGGTAGTGTATATATAGACAAATAACAATCACGTATACAAGTAACTACCTAGTTGACTTCAAATGCTATATACGGATACTAGCTAGAGTAGAACGGACCAGTTTTTCTCCGAGTCATTTTTTTTTCCTTGCTGAAACAACCTTCTTTAATCAGAAATATTATAAGGTAATTCAAGTTAAAAAGTTACAAAAATCAATCAAAAAGACACAACCAACTTCAATTTAGAATTTTTGACATTTTTTTTATTATTTTTCAAGGTGCAATCAAAAAATAAAACAAGTACTCATTCTGTTTTATATTAAGTGTCATTCTAATTTTTTTTTGTTTCATTAAAAGTTTGATTCTATATTTTTAGTACAATTTTTTTATATAATATTTTTTTATCCTTCCAAACAATCAATATTTTTTTTTAAATAATTATATATTAAATGAATGCATATTAGTATATATTATTATTATTATTTTAATCTACGTAAAATGTGTTTAAGTAACACTTATTTAAAAACGAAAAAAATATTAAGGATTTGGTTAGATAAGTTAGGTTTGAGCATGAAAAAGATCCAACGAGTTGAGCCGTAGACCCGAGAACATACACCTAGTTGTCATTAAATGTGGGACTTTGAAAAAATTGAATTGTGACCTAGAACATCATTTTCATACACATTACCAACTGTTGATCGCATTTTTTTGACAAATACAAGCAAATAATATATGGCAGCATATGCTTGGGAGATTTTTAGTTGTGGAGCAGTTTGGTAAAATGAAAGGGATTAAAGGTGAATTGAAAGCTCAAGTTGAGGAGATTGAAATAGTGGTACCCATCCTCATTGGGGTCATGTCTAGTTGACGCCTTGTGCCAAAAAAAGTAGAGAGGTTCGCTGACGTTTTAGTGAATAATCAATATCAAAAGGATAATACAAAATTTGTCATATTTAAATGAATAGAACCAATAAATGGGTTGACCCAATAAACCAAGAACCAATAAATGGGTTGACCCAATAAACCAAGAACCAATTAATGGTGGTACTATTTACGTGTAGATGCAATAAGTTTACGAGTAGACAATTCTCTTACTAACTAATTTGACTTAACCGCTTAGGGTGGACTGATCAAATAGTTGGAGGTTCAAATTAAGAACCAAATCCAAAAACCTAAAGAAAAAAAAATGCTTTTGTGTGTGTTTAGGTTGCTCAATGGTTAACACACAATAATTTTTGATTGGTAAAAAATGGCGATCTATGAATTACAAATTATACCATGTCTTCTTTTCATGAACATACGTTTATAAAGGTTTCACAAATATCAAAATATTATTAACAATTATTTTTAACAATTATGTTTAAAACCATTTGTACTTGAGTTCAGTTTCATTTGATTTTCAAAGACTAATGGAATATAATTCATATGATTTACTGATGTAAAGTACAAAAAATATATCTATATATAAATACACTAAACTTTATGGAATAAAAAAGGAACGAAATGGATACAAATAAAATGGCAAAACAATAAAGAATAATAAGGATAAAAAAATAAAAAAATGGATGATGGAAAACAAATGGACTTAATATAGACAGAGAGCTTAAAAGAACGTGCCGTTATTTAAGACAAGAGTGTTTACGAAGGGACCACAGCATTTGGAAATGGAATCCAAATTTTCATGGATTTTTAGTTTTTATTTTTTAATTTCGTAAGACAAAAAAAAACTAAAAAAAGACACTTTCATTAATTAATGTTAATCAACATTTTAATATCACTAACACAGCTATCTTTCGTGGCCACATTCACAAATGACCATTTTGTCTTAGATTCCTAGTTCCTACACCTCCACCATCCCCTTTCTTCTCACCACTATAAATGGAGACAAGTCTGAGATGAAGAGTCATCATTAGCCTTTTAGATAACAACACCATTCAAGTACAAATTTAACTACTGTTTTAGTAGTTGTAACTATAATCTTGAGCAGCAAAAATGGAGAGAAAGCCTCTAGAAGTCGAGTCTAAGGATCACCAAAAACCTTCCACCGCCATGTACGATGGCTCTGCCACGGCTGTTGATTCTGTTGTGGAAGAAGTTGAGGAGACCAAACTCGTTTATAGAGGCTGGAAAGTCATGCCCTTTATCATTGGTAACGCAAACTTTTTAATGTAAATTTTCTTTTGCTTCATCCATGCGTATGTGGTCGGATGGTCATGGCATTCCGTAGATCTCTATATGGAATCGAATTTGAATTCGCATCACACCAGATTTCCACACGCGTAATCATCGTAACTTTTTACATTCTTTCTCCAGAAAATGGTTTATCATTTTTTTTTATTTTTTTTCTTTTGTTCCTGGAATGTTTTTTCATGTGTTTTTTTTTCTCAAAATAAATAATCAATAGTAGAAGATATGAAGAAAAACATCGGTCTTGCTTGGAGATCTATTGGTTTGATTTTTTTTTTTTAATTCTTGAGATTCTCTGAGTTATTGTCAGAAGCTTTGACTTAGTCAAACAGATTTTTTAAAGACAAAAAGAGTGAGATATTGAATATGAGGAGGTTTCAGAACATAATTGATCAAGAATCTATTGTTTGACTCATGCAAAGCTTTAGACTTTATTACAACCCATTTGAGACCAAAGTCTTATAATCATCTTGGTCTTGTTAGGGAATGAGACATTTGAGAAGCTTGGTATCATTGGAACACTATCAAACCTTCTGGTTTATTTAACTGCTGTCTTCAACATGAAGAGTATCACAGCTGCAACAATCATCAATGCCTTTAGTGGCACTATCAACTTCGGAACCTTCGTTGCTGCTTTCCTCTGCGACACTTACTTCGGTCGATACAAGACTCTAACCGTCGCTGTCATCGCCTGTTTTCTTGTAATTAATCTTTCTTGCTCTACAAGCCTTCTTGGTTCCAAACAACAACCCTAAAAATCTAATAAAGTGAAATGGTTTTCCTTTTTTTTGGTAGGGATCATTTGTGATACTATTAACAGCTGCAGTGCCACAACTACATCCAGCTCCATGCGGAACAGCGAACTATTGCGTTAGCCCAAGTGGTGGCCAGATAGCGTTTCTGTTGTTAGGTCTAGGGTTTCTTGTGGTTGGAGCAGGTGGGATTAGACCCTGTAATCTAGCTTTTGGTGCTGATCAGTTTAACCCCAAGAGCGAGTCAGGGAAACGAGGGATTGATAGCTTCTTCAACTGGTATTTCTTCACCTTCACGTTCGCGCAGATCTTGTCGCTGACACTAGTGGTCTATGTCCAGTCTAATGTCAGCTGGACCATCGGTTTAACCATCCCTGTCGTGCTCATGTTCTTGGCTTGTGTGATTTTCTTTGCGGGTGATAAGTTATATGTGAAGATCAAAGCCTCAGGTAGTCCATTGGCTGGTATAGCTCAAGTCATAGCGGTTGCAATCAAGAAACGTGGGTTAAAGCCAACGAAACAGCCTTGGCTTAACCTTTACAATTACTACCCACCAAAATACGCAAACTCCAAACTCAAATACACCGACCAGTTTAGGTAAAAGGAGCTAGTTTCTCCTTTAAATATATCTTTCCACTTTTGTTTTAGGGTTACTGAGAAAGTTTCCTGTTATGGCAGGTTTCTTGATAAGGCGGCGATCTTGGCTCCCGAGGACAAGTTGGAAGCTGATGGTAAGCCTGCGGATCCATGGAAGCTTTGTACAATGCAACAAGTTGAAGAAGTGAAGTGCATTGTGAGAGTACTTCCTATATGGTTTGCTGCATCGATCTATTACTTGACCATCACGCAACAGATGACCTACCCTGTCTTCCAAGCCCTCCAGAGCGATCGTCGCTTAGGCTCCAGAGGGTTTGTGATTCCAGCAGCCACCTACGTTGTCTTCTTGATGACAGGGATGACGTTCTTCATCATCATCTACGACCGTGTCCTCGTGCCTACCTTGAGAAGAATAACCGGTTTAGACACTGGGATAACGCTCTTGCAGAGGATTGGAACCGGTATTTTCTTCGCCTTTGTAAGCTTGATAGTCTCAGGTTTCGTCGAGGAACGGAGGAGAACGTTCGCTCTGACTAAACCAACGCTTGGTATGGCTCCAAGGAAGGGAGAGATCTCTTCAATGTCAGCTATGTGGCTGATCCCGCAGCTCGCCCTCGCGGGTATAGCCGAGGCTTTTGGAGCTATTGGACAGATGGAGTTTTACTACAAGCAGTTCCCTGAGAACATGAGGAGTTTTGCTGGTTCGATCTTTTATGTAGGAGCAGGAGTTTCGAGTTACCTCGGTAGCTTCTTGATCGCAACGGTTCACAGGACGACGCAGAACTCGGCTGGTGGTAATTGGTTAGCTGAGGATCTGAACAAAGGAAGATTGGATTACTTTTATTTCATGATCGCTGGAATCTTGGCGGTTAATTTTGCTTACTTCTTGGTCATGTCAAGATGGTATAGGTACAAAGGAAGTGATGATGAAGTGACAACTTATGAAACCGATGGAGATGCAATCAAACAACAAGACAAGAACACTGTCTGATGATCATATGAGTTTTCTCATATGATGGAAGGTCTAAGACTTAGTTTTTGGTCATACGCCCTTGGACTTGCTTGAAATAAGCTATACAGAAATGCAGTAGTCATATATGTTTATTATGGCTTTCTTTATTTTTGTTTTTTTCTCCTGGTTACTATGTTATATGATGACATCTCTTTTGTTCTATCATTGTGGACAAAAGAAAGATTATAACATATCAGATGTATTGTAAAATTAAAACTTGTCTTGCATTTTGAGGAATATGTTTCCATATATATGTCATCCTCATAACACACTCAGGAAACAACCCACCCAAAAACACTACTCGGGAGTTTGAAACTTATATACATGATTTATAACTCTTGATTTTAATGCTGACGACATATAGTGAAGTACTATACTAACCAATTGTGAGTGGATAGAGACTATCACAAGCCACATGCTAGCAAGTTCCACTTAAGACTAACTACATGATTGGATCACAAAGATAATCACCTGATTTATTATGCCGACTTGCATGTATATTGCTGAGGCAAGCTTCCGGAAATCATCATGTAATGTATTCTCAAGAGTCAATACTATGAAAGTTTGCTGCAATTTAAATAAGTTAATCAGATCACCGCAGTTATCTAATATCTAAAGTTTAAAAATTCTATGAAATAATAATATAAACATATTTAAAATCAGATCAACTCAAATATGATACAATTCAAGAAAATAATAAAATAATTTATAGAGAATAGTATATAAATATATAGTTTCATTAAAATTATTAATCAATAATTGATATATAAATATATAAAAACATTTTATTATTATTTTTATTCACAATGTTGTCCATTTACAAATTTAACTTCCAAGGCTCGGAAAAGATTCGTTTTGTCTTTTGGGCTTTCATTGTAATGGGCTGGAAGTTTCCAACAACATAATGTAAAGGCCTTCGGCCTTTCAAACTATTCGTAATAACGACAAAAAAGAAAAACTAATCGAATATGTTTTACGCACAACAAGACAGCTTGTGTCCGAACATGGATTCGCCGGATAAGAATCATCGCCGCTACAACCCCGCCGAGATTCTCCACGGCGCCGCAACTTCCATCTCTTCCATCATTCCTCTCTTCCCTCCCAAAACGACGCCGTCTCGTGTATGCTTTCCACTTAGATTCTCCGTATCGGACGACGTCTCTCCGTTCGAATCGACGGTCAAGAACGCATCCTCATCCACGTCCACGTCGTCTTCCGGGCTTAATTCGACGGTTAGGATATCGTCTCTCAGATCCGATGGGAAACGCGGTGGACCGGCTTTTGTGGGTCAGGTGTTCAGTATGTGTGACCTTACTGGGACTGGTCTTATGGCTGTTTCTACACATTTCGATATCCCTTTCATCTCTAAGAGGTTATTACTCTTATTAACTTTTGGATTATAAGGTTCAGGTTCCATGGAAAGGTTCAATTTTTAAGGTTTCTTAGATGGTAAAGCATACGTTTTGTGGAGCTAATCTGTAGAGAAAGTTAGGCTCTGAGTTGGAAGAGGGGAGAGACATATGTACCGTTGTGCCTTTATCATATGATTTTCAGTTTTGGTTCTCATGTTTTGGTTTCGCTACTGTTTTGCAGAACACCTGAGTGGTTAAAGAAAATGTTTTCAACTATCACTAAGAGTGAGAGGAATGGCCCTGTCTTCCGCTTTTTCATGGATCTAGGTGATGCAGGTGCACTCACTGTTCCCTTTGTAAGCTTTTTTTTTTTTTAAACAACTCCTTAGAATCTAGGTGCTTCTTGCGTGTATATTCCTTAGAATTGGACTGAGATTTTGAAGGCATCGTAGCAATTTATAGTAATGAGCTCTAGATGGTACTTGCTTGTATGCTCGTTATTTAAGAGTTGTTTAGTATTGGTCTGGTTTACTTTGAAATGAATGAGAGTGGAGATTGGGAAGGCGTCTCTATTTGGAAGTCGCAACTGTAATCTATGTTTTAACTTCTTGCATGATTGAGCTATGTTTCCCCTGAAGTGATGTGTGTTTTCTCAGTTTCATATGTTAAAAAACTAAATATTCCAAGCGGAGTGGTTGGAGCTTGTCGGCTTGATTTGGCGTATGAGCATTTCAAGGTAGGCCTTCATTGGCACTAGTATGTTGCTTCTGATAGTGAGATACTGAATTTAATTTGTTTCACTTTTTCTCAGGAGAAACCTCACTTATTTCAGTTTGTTCCAAATGAGAGACAGGTAAGAGATACTTCAGTATGACATGCATTTCTCTGTCCCCTTTCATTGCCGTATTCATACTTAATAGCTGAGATGATTTATGATTTGCAGGTGAAGGCTGCCAACAAACTTCTCAAGTCAATGCCATCAAATGGGAAAAAGCAAAAGGTGGATGGGGTTCCTGTTTTCGGTGCTCAAAACTTGGACATTGCTGTTGCAACTTCAGATGGGATTAAGTGGTAAGCGTTACTGATGAAAAAAACTATGTGAATTTAGTAGGAAGTGACTTCAATTCCTTCCAGGTTATACTATCAGAACACATGCTTTAAAAGAAAAAACAAAACCAGTTTTTGGAGAGTAATTATTCAGCTTTTCTGTTAATGGTTCCCAAGATTCAAACTGCTTAGCTTTAAGATATTCATGCAGGCTTGGCTGCTACTGTTTAATTTGACTATACATTTATCAGTAGTATGAAAACATTAACTGGAATTGATTTTAGTATCTAAAGTTGTCTACCTTTATCAGGTATACCCCTTATTTCTTTGATAAAACGGTACTAGATAACATTCTTGAAGAGTCTGTGGATCAACATTTCCATACTTTAATCCAAACCCGGCATGTGCAACGTAGACGAGATGTGGTTGATGATAGCTTGACTTCAGAGATTATGGAAGAGATGGGAGACAGCATGCTCGAACCGCCTGAGGTACACAGATTGATTCACTTTATGATAAAACCAAAGATGTCAATGACCATGTCTTTATAATAACCAGACGAGTGACTTGCCGGAATAGAATCCGTTAGTTGCTACTCCTATCATGATTTTTCGTGCCTGTAGCAGGCAAAAATATCGATGATGACTATTGTTGAGTCGTTTCTTTGAAGTTCGTATAGGAAAATCTAAAAACTTGTTGTTCTCGTTCTCATGTGTTAATCGAACTGCAGGTACAAGAAGCCATGGAAGAGATTGGCACTTCCGGAATTCCTCTGAGTGTTGTGGCAAAGGCTGCAGAGATTCAGCTCCTATACGCCGTAGACAGAGTACTTCTAGGTAGTCGATGGTTTCGGAAAGCCACAGGCATCCAGCCAAAGTTACCTTATCTCGTCGATTCTTTTGAAAGAAGGTATGCATGCATCTCTTGTCTCTTTGTTTCTTAGCCTTCCATATTCTTCAAAATTGCAGGCTTCTATATCTTGTTTGAATGAAAGTTGTAGTAGTTTGGTTTTCAGCACCGTTACGTTTAGATAGTGACGCCTCTTATGCCACATTGACACCAAAACTATGTTATAGGAAGATATAGATTTAAGATTTTTTTTCTTTTTGCTAAGTAAGTCTAATTTTTATGTGATGATGCACGTACACCAACACCTAAACACTCATGAAACGCCTCGTCTCTGTTATTAATTGGTTTTTCTCACAGGAGTGCGTTATCTATACAACGAGCGTCAGGGTCAACAACCAAATGTCTTGGTGATTCAGACACACTGCTTAAAGTAGAAGACGATGGTCCAAGCGAGGAAGAAAAAAGACAGCAAAATCTCTGGTTTCCTTTTGGAGATTGGCTTAATCACTCTGGAGACACGCAAAAGGATTCATCAGGTCAAAGGTAACCATTGTTCTCAAACGTTTGAAAACAAAGAGTAGTATACAAATGGTTAAGAAACATAAGTGTTTTTTTTCAGGGATATAAAAAGTAGAGAGAGAGAAATGCAGAGGAGTCCTTTCTTACCAAAGATAACAATGGTCGGAATCTCAACAGGAGAAGCTGCACAGATGAGTAAAGCTAACCTGAAGAAAACAATGGAAGATTTAACACAAGACTTGGAGCAGTCTGATGAAGGGAGTGAGCATGGTTCGAATCGTTACGACCCTCTTAAGATCGAAGAGAGAGATCCGTTGTTTGTTGCAAACGTTGGAGATTACTACTCGGGTTTGGCACGAGCTGGTTCTGCTCGGTGGTCACGTCGAGGTGATGACCGTACCGAAACATCTCCTAGGTCATCCTCGTAGCCTACCTTTGTTGTTATTTGTTATATGATAGGCACATGTATTCACATATTTAAAAATATTTCACAAAAGTTGATTCTTACTAGTTGTTATAAACAATTTTGAAACTTGCAATAACTTTTCTATTATACAAAAAATAGCATTGACGGTTAAGATGATTGCGATTAAATGTAAAGTTAAAAATTCCGTAGATATCATCTTTGATAAAACGAAAAATAAAAATTAAGAAAGGGCCTTCCTATTGGTAGCCCACTAATGGGCCTTTTAAATAAAGGCCCCTTAATGGCCCGTTTTGAGATTATCAACTACCTCGCGTATCTCCATAGAGAAGCAGGCTCGTAGAGAGATAGTTAGATAGATCGAGAGAGCTGAGAAAATCTCTAATAAATTCTGGAAAGCGGAATCGGAAATCAGAAACCCTAAATCAGAAAGATGAAGACGACGAAAGGAGGGAAAGTGATGAACCCCACTGATGCTTACCGCAAGCAGATCCGCAAGAGGGAGATTAAACGTGTAAGTTACCATTCAATTATCATCCAATTTGGGGGAACAATTGTCCTTTCTCGCTGTATGATTTCGATTGGATTCATAACTTTGTTGTTCATAGTATGTTATGAAGACTTTAACATTAGCTCAGATGGATAAATCTCCATATAAAAGGTTACCTTTACCCTAAATTAAACTTCTTTTTGCTGTTGTTAGTGAAGTTCGTTTTGTTGTTTAATTCGAACTTAGAAAAGATGAGAGCTTTGTACAAGTATTGTGTTCAAGACTTGTCTCGGTAAATATTTACACTTTTTTAACTTTTAGCTTTGCTTTGATTATTGAACAGAACAAGAAAGAGAGGCAGAAGGTGAGAGAAGTGGGGATTTTGAAGAAGGATCCAGAGCAAATCAAGGAACAGATCAGGAAACTTGATATGTCTAGTAAGTCATTCTCTACTTCCTTTTACTAGTAAGAACATCTCTGTGGTCACTCTTGGGGGCCTTAATGCAAATTTTCATATCAAACTTGTCTTTTCCCCGTTTCTTAGTTGTTTTTGGTTTACAAGTTTCTCCTGTATCTCTAAAACTCGAAGCATGTTTGTAGACTTGTTCAATAGTTCAAATGTTTATGTAAATTAATACATAGGTTGATTTGGTGTAGAGGCTGAAGGTGCTTTAGACAAAGCAAGGAAACATAAGAAGAGACAGCTTGAAGATACTCTCAAAATGGTCGAGAAGAAGAGAAAGGTAATTCTCTTGTTGAGTTACTTAGGTTCTTACACTTTTGCCTCACAGTACTCCCAGCTTATCATGTGGCATTTTTTTTTTCTTTTTTTTTTGTAGGAATATGAGGAGAAAAGGAAGGAGCAAGGAGAGCCTACAACCTCTGTTATGTTCAGGTGAATACTCGTTCTATGCGGTTCCTTTTTATACTTCTCCCTAAGCATTGATCGCTAAAGTTGTCATCATCAGCTTTCTATTAGATATGACCTGTTTTCTATTTCTTATATGCAGTCATCTTCCTCCTCAACGAAGAACAGCCGGTGACGAGGACTTAAAGCCAGAGGTAATTAGTTTGTCTTCTTTCCAGTCCCTGCTTGATTTTGAAACAAACTTCTCTCATTTTTTTCTGCATATCATGACAGGACTCTGTTTATTATCACCCTACTCTGAACCCCACCGGTGCACCACCGCCCGGAAAGCCACCAATGTATCATTCATCCATAGGTACGTCTTTTTTGTTACTTCTACTTCGTACAAATTGAAACAGTCCTTTTTCTCTTACATCCTTTTTTATTTATAGTAAAAAGGATTTGTTTTAACGTATTTCAGGAACTAGAATCTCCTCAGATGGTGCTTCATCTAGCAGTGCTGCATTGTCTTCTATTACCGAGTCAGAAGACTCCGCCTTGGTTTCTCCTCCTCCACCTCCTCCACTGCCTCCTCTACCGGAGGGGACTAATGCTTTATCTGCTTCTTTACCGCTTCCACCTCCACCTCCTTTGCCACCAACTACAGGCCTTACTTTACCCCATTCACAGTTTCCACCACCGCCTCCGGGCCCCCCTCCAAAAGAGCATGATCAGGCTCTGGTTCGTCCTCCACTTCCCCCACTTCCTCCACTTCCTCAATCTTCCCAACTCCCTCCTCCTGGTCTAAGTGGAAGTGAAGGCGATGGTAGGTTCCCTGAATCATCAGCTCAAACCTTCGACGAGGGCAAGGTAAAACCTCATTCTGTTATTAATAAGCTGTCTTAAATTGGTATTGTTGACATGGTTTTGTTTAGCAGAGAAAGATTGAACTTGATTATATTTTTATTATGTCAAACTTTGCAGAATGCTAATATAATTTCCATGCCTCCGCCTCCACCACCTGCACTTCCCTCCAAGCCTCCAAGCAACGAATCTGAGACTGGTCCAACAGAACCTAACGCCAGTAATTTTCAAAATTCTAGCCTATCCCAGATGGTTGCACCACCACCACCACCGCCTTTACATCAGCAGCATCAATCAACATTTGCAGGACCTGCGGCTTCATTGACTAATTTTCAACATGATGGTCCTCTGCCTCCAGGAATGATGCGTTTTCCACCTCCACCGCCTCCACACGATATGCATCCTCCTCATCCTGGAATGTTCGGTGGTCACCTAATCCCGAGACCACCGTATGGCCCCCCACCTGGACCACCACCTATGATGAGACCGCCACTCCCACCGGGTCCACCACCGTCTAGTTTTGAAGACAACCAAGCAATGATGAGGCCATATGTACCAAGCAAACCATCTTATGTAAAATCAGCTGCTCCTACTGTTGTCAGGAGACCACTAGCTCAACACACACCTGCGCTTACATCCATGGTGAGTTATAGACATGAATTCACTTTTTTTTGGTTTCCATGCATGGATTCAAATGGTTAATTTGTTGTTTATTGATCTGCAGGTCCCTGCCTCGGTTAGAGTCAGAAGAGAATCCGCAGCTGTAACCAAACCAAAGCCAAAGACATCGGTAGCCACGAGCTTAAGTTTTAAACCAAGAGCTATGGTGGCTTCTGCTGCACCGGTGAAGGTAGAGCCAACCAAGACAGCTGCAGCCTCAAAGCCACCGAGCATTGATGATTCTTACACAGCTTTCTTGGAGGACATGAAAGCTCTTGGAGCACTTGATGGATAGGCTTTAGGTCTTATGGCCTTCTAAAAACATTGTTGTTGATCTTTTAAAAACGCAGACACTTCTGTCTTTGTTACCAATTCACTAACTCATCTTTTTGAGTTTAGAGCAATACATTGTTTGACAACATGAGCTAAAAGTAGAAATGCTATAGCATTCAGTAGAACATGTGGTTGAAAAATCTTACCTATAAATTGGGTGAGAATTAAGGCCAATAATTGATTTCAAATTACCACTTTTGGACGCTAACTAATGCCATGTACTTGAATCGATTTCTTGTTCTTCTTTCATTTACACTAATGTTACCTACTTCCTTGTCACTGCGGCAAAAAAGATATTGAGATCCTTTTTTATAGAATAACAAAAATATCTAAGAAGGTAATAAATAATAGTACTAGGTTTTCTTTTTGTTATTTTAGTGAAAATTTTCAGAAAATATCATAGCTTGTATTTGAAATACATATGTACTGATGGATCATGGATGTATAATCATGATGGCATGATGATGGAAGTAATTTTCAAGGTCAACAAAGACATTAGCTGAGCGACAAAAAAAATGGAAGTGGGTAAATATGGAAATGGTCCAGTTTCTGCTTTCATTAAATTAAGTTAAATTTTTTGTATCCTTTAGTCAAAAAGGAAAAAAGCAAAATCTTATCTGCGTTTCCGATAGTGATACATAAGTGTGCAAATAGTCGAAATACAAATGACCATAAATAAGACTTTTAGATTTAATAAATTAACATGGAATATCTCAACACCTAACATCACAGAAAATAAAGCTTCGCGTGCTTTCATTTTGCATTATTTTTCTTATTCATACGTCTTTGCGTTGAGAACGCATTACACTATATATTTTTTTTTTTTTAGAACTAAGAATATAGTTAATTACTAGATACCGTACTTGTTTACATTGGCCACCGAATGAGAGCAACGAGTGTAAATCACTATGTGCAAACCCACATGGAAACAACTAACATTATTAAATGAAGCAAGCAGTGACGATTCTTTTCTCAACAAACTAACAAATGAGTTTGAAAACCATTCAAGTGTTTTATATATAGTCAAATCCTTAAAATATTAGTATAATGGAAACTTCTTCTGGTTATCAGCACACAGTTTGTTTCATCATCCTCATGGGCAAAATACATTCATCTCTTACATTGTATCATCTATACTTTTCCATCGATCACAGTAACGTTTAGCTGTTCTTTTTTCTTGGAAAAGTCTTACTGATTAGTTGTTTCAAACTGTATATTCTAAAGTAAAAATTTACATGACGGCTCAAAAAAGTCTTGCCTTCTAGAATGCATCTATAACCCCTACATAAAAAAGGGTTGTAAGAAGGAGACTATTTTTAAAAGTCAAATGGGTTCATTGATGAAAAAAGTCCATGCAGTTGAATGAACTAAATTTTCTTAAAAGTAAGTGAGAAATGGGGAAAGCAATTAAGAGAAAAATGTCGCTAAGGAGATCAAGTTGGCATCAATTTGCATTAATGGCTTGTCATTTTAATTGATCTCATCAACTTTTATGTATTAATTACTTCTTCCGATTCAATTTAGTTGTTGTTGTAGAAAAAAATTATCAATTTAAAATAAGTGTTATTTTATGATATTAAATTATTAGTATAAATGTAGTTAGATTTATATATTACGATGTTTTATTTTAAAAATATGTAATTTTTTTTAATGTGTATATATAAACCTAAAACAACAACTAACTAAAATGGAGGGAGTAATTTGAAAAGTTTGTGGACCATGGTTCAGTGTGCTCCAACTTGCCCCCTTTTGATATTTAGACTTATATACCTTTATAGTTGGTCTTGTGTAAACGATGGAGTCTATAGTATAATAGTCGTAAAGGTTGTTCAAATTATTCGGTCGTCTTTCATATCTGATCATATTATATTTCACTTTAAAAAAAAAAAGGTTAATAAGTAGGTTTGTATGTATATTAGAATGACTAGATTTGTAAATATTAAAATGACTTACGTTTTTTTGTTAAATGTAATTAAGTTACTAATAAGAGTGTATAGTTTAAAAAAAGAAATTGAGTTTTTGCTTTTGTCTGACGAGGATTAACTTATAAAAAACTCTTGTTCTATACGTATAACTTGGGTCGACTCGAGTTGATTCGTGATCAGCGTTTAGTCGACTAAAGTTACATTGCGTTATCATAGTCCGCCACAGTCACTGCGACAGTGTATCGATGTACGTCTTAAGACTAAGAGTAATTAATGGCATAGACATGCGACTTAGGACAAAGAAGATCACTCATATCTTTTTGTCTATTCTCTGACAATTTTTTAAGAGAAACTTTATAAAGCGGGTGAGAAAAGGGAGCAACATATAAAAGAAGATAATAATTGAAAGTAAAGATGTAAAATGTCGACATCACATGGACGAGTAAATTGACCCAATGTTCAAGTTAGGTAATTTCATTTAATCCCACCAAACTCTTTATATGGTCTATGGTTAATTATGTAATTATCTAAAAAAATATTACAGGGTTGTGCCAAAAAGTTCGTTCTTCATCGTCAAGCACGTTTTTTTTTGTTTGGATTTATATGTTGGTCGTGCATCAGTGCATCGACTATAATCTATTATTTGATTCTTATTTAACTTTTAGTAAATATAATCTTATTTTGATATATGTGAGATCGAGTCATGGGTCACGACTCAAATAATCATACAGCTTTGCTTTCCCATGTGATTGATGCATGTAAATACTATAAACCCATATATTTATACATGTGATTAATCAACAATTTGTCGGAAACTAGATCATCGTGTTTCCACTAATACCTATTGAGAAAATCCTACTTGCAACTTTTGAAACTGTCCTCTTTAATTTAAGGGTTAACGTGTTATTTCACCACAAGAACTATCATATATCATTAGATATTTATTGAATTATGACTTCGTGTTAGACTTCTATGAATCGAAAATTACAAACCTATTTCTCATGAATCGATAATTCGAAATTTAATTAACCATACACTATGTTTTTTTTTGATTTATTACTAACCACATAATTTAAACTAATTAAACAAGATAATAATTTATTTTTTATCCAAAAAAAGGAATGTTCATATATTATTCAAACTCCACACTATCACTATCATTAAAGATACTTTGAAAATTTCATATTTTTAGAGACTTTATTTTAAAATTGTTTCAATTTTAAAATTGTTTGGTTAACATTAAACCAATTAAACTATTGTCTATGTGTAATTAAATTATAAACTATTAATTTAAGGAGAAATATATTTTGAATTATCAATTCGAAGAGAAATAAGTATAATTTATAATTTAGAAAAATTTAGCAAAAGATCATAATTTGGTGGATATCTGATACTATATTATAATTTTCATGGGAAAATAATATGTTGCCCCCTAGTTTAACATCCTACATAAAAAGTTGTACATTCTTTTGCCAAATAAAACTTCGAGAACAGAGTTGACAAATTGTTATAAAGAACCATATACTATAATATTTTGAGATAGACAAATTAGCGTAACCGTTTCTCACCCTATCCTAGAATTTAATTTTTCATTTCTCTCTTTATGATTTCCTTATTATATTTTTGTAACAAAATATTCAACGTTTGTTTTTCGTATTTATTTAGACTACCACTACGTTCCTACCTCCTCAACCAAATATACACATTACATACACATATGAGTGCATGACACATGTATATATATAAAGCCTTGAATCTCCTGGTAGATAAACAAAGAGAAGTTTATTTTTATTGCATAGCTCAAAGATGGCAAAAACAAATCAAGCCATCACTATCTGTTTCCTTCATCTGCTTCTTCTACTCTCTGCAGCAACTTCTCATCCTGTCTGCTCAGATTCAAGTAAGTCTCATGTCGTTTTGTGTTCAAGTGTTGTTGTGTTCATGTCGTTTTGAGTTTTTGTTTTTTTGTTGTCAGAGATTCAAGTCAACACCAACGAGACGCTTCAGTTCTGTGATGCCTACTCAGGTAGAACTTGCTGCAACTCCAAAGATGATCTTGATTTGCAGAATCACTTCAACTCCATGAACATCTCTGACTCAAACTGTTCTTCCCTTCTCAAATCAATCCTTTGTTCTGTAAGTATAGATCTTTCACTTATCATGCAATAGTATATGATTAGTTCTGAATCTATGAATTTATTTTACTAGAAATGTGACCAATCCTCTGGACAACTGTTTGGTAATGAAACATCTCCAATTCCAATTCTATGCAACTCAACTCCTCAAGACTTATGCTCAAAGCTATGGGACTCATGTCAGAACATCTCTATCATCTCTTCTCCCTTTAGTCCCACTCTACTAGGTGGTGCTACTTCCTCTTCAACATCCTCAAACTCATCAACCTTAACCGATCTTTGGAAATCCAAAACCGAGTTCTGTACCGCCTATGGTGGACCAGAGAAAACCAAATGCTTCAATGGTGAACCGGTTAACCAAGACTCTGATGTAAAGCCACCTCAAGGGATATGTGTTGAGAAGATAGGAACCGGGTCTTACCTCAACATGGTAGCTCATCCTGATGGTTCAAACCGGGCTTTCTTTTCTAACCAACCTGGTAAGATCTGGTTAGGTACAATACCGGATCAAGACACAGGTGAAGCAATGGAACTAGATGAGTCAACTCCTTTTGTTGACATAACTGATCAAGTTAGTTTCGATACACAGTTTGGTATGATGGGAATGGCTTTTCATCCTAAGTTCGCAGAGAATGGGAGGTTCTTTGCCTCTTTTAACTGTGATAAAGTCAAGTCTCCTGGTTGCACTGGTCGTTGTGCTTGTAACTCTGATGTAAACTGTGATGCTTCTAAGCTTCCTAAAGATGATGGTGCACAGCCTTGTCGTTATCAGACCGTTGTGGCTGAGTATACCGCGAATGGTACTTCTTCAAGCCCTTCAACGGTAAGTAAAGTTTGAAACAAAATGATTCTGAGTTTCTTGGAGATCAAGAAACTAAGAGAGATTACTTGTTGTGTAGGCAAAGACTGGTAAGGCATCTGAAGTGAGGAGGATTTTCACTATGGGACTTCCTTATTCGTCGTCTCACGGTGGTCAGATTCTCTTTGGGCCTGATGGATATTTGTATCTCATGACTGGTGATGGTGGAGGAGTTTCAGATACTCACAACTTCGCACAGAACAAGAAGTCTTTGCTTGGCAAAATCTTGAGGCTTGATGTTGATGTTATGCCAAGTTAAGTGACCAAAACAGTTTGGTATTAGAGAGAGTTTGTGTTTGGTGTCTTTGTACTTACTTTCTGTGGTTAAAACTCTGCAGGCGTGTCTGAAATCTCTGAGCTAGGTTTATGGGGAAACTACACTATCCCAAAGAGCAACCCCTTCCAAGGAAATGAAGATGAACAGGGTGAAATTTATGCTTTAGGGCTTCGCAACCCGTGGCGTTGCAGCTTTGATTCTGAGAGACCGGAGTACTTCTTGTGTGCAGATGTTGGAAAGGTTTGTTTCTTTCTTGCGGCTCAAGCATCACTCTTAAAGATAAGGTTGCTGAGTTAGGTATGTAACAGGATACATATGAAGAAGTGGATATCATAACAATGGGTGGAAACTATGGCTGGAGAATCTATGAAGGACCTTATGTTTTCTCTCCTTTATCGCCTTTCGGAGAGAATGTTTCCGAGGTTTCTAACCTAACATTCCCTATTCTTGGTTACAACCACTCTGAAGTTAACAAACATGAAGGATCTGCTTCCATTATTGGTGGTTACTTCTATCGTTCCAACACTGATCCTTGCTCCTACGGCACGTAAGTCAAACACTAAACCCTAAAATCTAAATACATAATCATAAACCCTAACTCTAAACCTAACAACCATTTTTTTTCAGGTACTTGTATGCAGATCTCTATGCAAACGCGATGTGGGCAGCAATAGAATCACCAGAAGGTGGCGGTAACTTCACTGACTCTCAAATACCGTTTAAATGCAGCCAGGATTCACCGATGAAGTGCACGGCGGCACCAGGAGGAGCTGACTCAGGACCTGCACTTGGTTACATCTACTCTTTTGGACAAGACAATAACAAGGACATACATTTGCTCACGAGCTCCGGTGTGTACAGAGTTGTGCGTCCTAGCCGTTGTAACTTTGCTTGCTCCAAGGAAAACACCACTGCCTCTGCTGGAAAGCAGAGCCCTAACGGTGCCGAGCCTCCTCAGTCTCTACCTTCTTCTGCAAGGAATCTTTGTATTTCTGTGTTTATGTCATTGTTGTTGTTGCTGTTGTCTTCTTTGTGTTTGACTGTCTTACAGTGGTGATTTGTTATTGTTTCAAACTCTGTTTTGTTACAGCTCTTATGGGCGTTGTTCAAAATCTATTTGAGATTGCGTGTGTTAGAAGGAACATTATCTACTATCTATATCTACAGTCATGTCAAGATTAATTTTTACTATTGCTCCAATCCTATGAATGGATTTTGGTTTGGGGTGGGAAAAAAAACAAACCAACCAAAACCAATCCAAAGTAAACCATATATATATATATTTCAACTATTTAGTAAAAAAATTTACTAAACCTAAATGATTCGGTTTGGTGAGCTTTAAAAACCAAACTAAAAACCCAAATGTTTATTTAATTATATTAATTAAATATTATACTACATTTACAAATAATGGTTTAAAACTATTAGACTACACTTTTTGTTTTTATATTTTACTTTTATATAAATCAAAAAATTATAACCAACAAAAAATATGATTTTTTACACTATTATCAAAAATATGATATCATATCGAGTTTCAATTAATCATTTAGAACTCTTGGATTGCATCTTCTATATTTTCATTGTGATGTTTGTTTTTACTATTAAAAATGAAAAAAAAAATCAATGACTTAGTGATCGAACAAAGATTTATTTGTGTTTTTTTAAATTATTTTTACTGAATTAAAACCAAATTAATAATCAACTTGACACAAACCAAATCAAATTCAAAGTAAATCCAACAAAAACCAAACCAAACACAAATTAAAGAGTATAAGTATATTTTTTTATTCAGTATTACGAATACGATTTAAGCATGAACATGTGGTGGTGGATAAGGGGGAGAACACTTAGTGCAAAAACATTGTCCCTTGAAACATTCAACAACTCTACAGCCGGGACACTTCTTACGGCAAGTGTCGTCGTCGTCGCAACTCTGTACTCCAGCTTCCATCGTTGCATCTCTTCTCACACGTAACTTTGGTTTCGGAGGGACACACTGTTCACAAACACATTGTTTGAAGATACATTTGGTCACTGCACAACCGGGACAAAAGTCATGACAAACGGGATCGTTGTCGCAAGATCCTCCACGTTGTGTTTGTATCGTTACATCTTTCACGTCTCCCCTAACGTTTGCATCTCCTTCCAGTGCTTTAGCTACCAACAAACCTGATGTGATATAAGAGATTTTAGAGTAACAAAATGATAATAAAGAGGTGGCCATCAATTTTTATCATGTAAAACTTTCTAGAATATTATGAAAATGTGATAAGTTTAAAAGTTTAAAAGATTTGGCTCACATGAAAGAGACATCAAAAGGCCAAGAAGAATCACTTTCCTCGACGCCATGTTCTTTGTTTTGATGATATTGATTTTATGGATTCATTCCAATGTCACACACACTTATATATACGTCTATGCAATAGTCTTAGTCAACAATATTTAATTGTTATTAATCCCCTATATATTAATCCTGGAACATTACAAATTTTAAGTGTAGCCACATGTCATCACCAGAATGATTTTCAGAATCTTTAGAAAAAAGTTGGTCCATCTAAATATTGATTATATTTTTATTAAATTAACATTCGTATTGATTAGTAGTGCATAAAATGATACTTTACATTCTTTCCTTAAATAAAAGTTACGGAATTACCTAATGTGATTAACATATATGTAATAATTAATGTTTTGATTAATAAAGATTTGATAATATTTTTTGTATCTTTCATCATTTTTGTTTAATTTATGTTATTAAAAATATTAAACAATCATATTAACCATGTAATAAAAATCTAGATTTTTTTCTTATATGTTATATTTTGATTTTTTCAAAACGACTATAAATTACTAAATCAGTTTAAATCCTTACAATGAAAATTTTCTGCGAACAATGTTTTTTTTTGAACGTTATAACATTTAAGTATGACCACATGTTATTATATATTTTAAGGATGATTCACAGATTTCTTAAAAAATAAATTGGTATATCTAAATATATATTATAATTTTATTAAATTAACTATCCAATTGATTAGTAATGCATAAAAAAATATTCTTCATTCTTTCATTAAATAAAAGCTACAAAATTACCTTATATGATTAACATATATGTGACAATTAATGTTTTAAATAATAAAGATTTGATAATATTTTTGTATCTTTCATCATTTTTGTTTAATTTATGTTATTAAAAATATTAAACAATCATATTAACCATCTAATAAAAAATCTAGATTTTTTTCTTATATGTTACATTTTGAATTTTTCAAAACGACTATAAATTACTAAAACAGTTAAAATCCTTAAAATGAAAATTTTCTCGGAACAATGGAAATATGGAAAAAATACAAAATAACCGATGCATAATTCCAAAACTATTAGTACTTTTTCCATAATTAATGTTTTGTTATAAAAAGATACAAATGATCATAAAATCATATGAATATAAAGTTTTATTTAATAGATATTCAGATTAAATATATATACATATATACTTTAATATTTTTAAATTTAAATATATATCATATAAAATACATATATGTTCATTATATACTTAGATTGACCATTACAACATATTTCGATAGCCAAATGTCAGTACAACATATTAATATACGATTTGATACAATTTATGCATCTTCCATAATTTTTGTTCAATTTTATATTTTTAAGAGAAATTTAACAATCACATAAGTATATAATAAAAATAGATTTTTACTTATATGCTATATTTTGAGTTTGTTTAATATAAATTATTAAGACTGCTAAAAATCTACGTTGAAAGTTTTTGATCAATGGTTTAACTCTTTTATTGTAACAAGATACAAATGATCATAAAATTATATAAATATTAAATCTCATTTAATATATATTCAAATATATATATATATACATTTATTTTTTTCAATATCATTTAAATTAATATATATATATCATATATAAAATACATAAAATGTTAATTTTAAAATTTACATTGAGTTGAAAGCCTCGGTTAATAAATATTCATATTAGTAAAAATAATATTTTTGTTACATTAAATATAAAAATGCTAATAAAATCATATAAGTACCAAGCTTCAATAAATAAATATTCATATTAAAATATATTATATACTATGTCAATATATTTAATTTTAATTATATACTATATAAAGTAAATAAATGATTTATTTTAATTTTTATCAACAAAAAGTATTGTAAATAAAAAGAGAGATTATATTTATTTATGTTCTTACTCGAATTTAATTATATACGTAATAGTTACTCGCTCCTCAATTATTCAATATATTTATTATTGTATAATATGTAAATTAACACAAATAAATATTAATATCTATAAATAATTTATATACATAATTAATGTTCATTCTGCGCAAGCACATATCTCAAATGTTATTTAATCATATCATTTCAAAAATATGATTCTTTATATCGAAGTGAGATGTTAATTATAACATTCACATGATACCATTGAATCTCAATACAAATTAAATAGGTTAAAAAATATCAATAAACATGACCATCAACCTTATATTGACGGTTCATGATTATACGATTGAAAACTTATGACATGATTAGATGATCAAAGTTAATATTCAATGATTATTAATATAAAAATTTCACAGCGCGGATAATCAACTAGTCAGTCTTAATTTCATTCCACTAAAATAGTCATCTATTTTGCATTCCTTCCAACTTTAGAATCTCGAAAAATGAATGAATTTGATTTAATACTGGTCAACATTTTTACTATTAGGCGAAAGCAAAAAAATGTGAAAAAGGTTATATTTAAACCGTTACACTTACTTCACATATAGTTTGACATTACTTTTCACATACGTCAAAAATCGTTTAATATACTAATATATGCTCACCTTTCATATATAGTGAATTATAATTTAGTTTGTAAATTTTAGATTATTTGCAAGACTCCAAATTAAAATTCTAAAGAGATTATTTTTGTAAACGAAAAATACTATAACACTCCTCATAAAATAAATTGGAGTATCATTCCAATATATATATATATATATATATATATATATATATAGATATATTAAGCTAAGCTTAAATTTTATACTTAGCAGTCACTAAGTTACAAGAAATTATTTCATTTGAGTGATTACAAATTATAAATTTATTAAAAATTATTTACTACTGTTTCTCCGTATGATCCAGTCATTGAAATGACAAAAAAAAATATTCCAAATTTTAGTTTTAATAAATTATTATACAGTAAATTATTATAACGCAGAAACAAAACCATAGCATTACTTTAAATAACTAAATTAATTGCATTTATATCTATGATCCATAGTCAAATTGAATATACAATACTATAATTACAAGTTTGACGAAGTTATAATTTTAGATTCATAATCAAATTGATGTCTATGTCTGTATCAAAGACGTTGGACGTTACGATATATTACGAATGTCTAAACCATAATTAAGATAGGAATGAATGAATATTAACAGAGGATTCAACAGAAAAAGGTAACATATGTTTTAGATTTCGTTCTCCAAGACCAAGATCAAGACGATGTATACTACAACCAAAGTTATATGCTAACAGACGTTTGTGTCATCTCATGTCGCAGCAATGTGGAGTCATTAAAAAACAGGACTGGTAATGCGTCGTCAAGTAATTCTCTATGCAACCAAACTGACAAAACTTGAGGCTGTGAATGTAATCCACCGGTTTGGTCCCGTTGTTGAATTGTTCTACCCACATGCCTACATTCACATTTTCCATTTTGAACGTATGTAGTATCAAAAACGAAAAAGAAGAACAAAAAATAGAGTTTTATTGATACACATCTCGAAATGATTAGGTGAGGTTAGTGTTAATTCTGGAATAATCTTTCTGTACCAGTAAAAATATCACCATTCGGCATGTCTTTTAAAATTAAAAAAAAACATATTTTCTAAAGATAATGATGTTTTTATAAAATGAAAAAAGAATTCAGGTTTTGAGACTACTATAAATACGATCCAAAAATTGTAAATGCATTTATTTAATAATCAACTTATATCTCAATGAATCAATAATTTTAGATGTATTTATCCGCAAATCAATAGTTCAAAACTTAATTACCTAAATATTATAGTATTAATTGGTTCATTATTTACCATATAACTTTAAACTAATTAAACAAAACAAAATTCAAGTTTTTTAAAAAAGAAAAAAAATAATCAAAAAATTTTTTTTATTAAAAACTAATTTGCATAAGAACCAAATTATATAGTTAATAATAAGCCAAATAAAACAATGGTATATGAGTTTAGAATTGTATGGTTAATAGTAAACTAATAAAAATTATGGTATGTGAATAGTTAAGTTTTGAACTATCGATTCGAAAAGAAATATATTTGAAAATTTGTGAAAATATGATGTTATAATAGTTATCGTGGAGAATATATCGCCGACCCTATGGCTTATATTTAATTATGGAACTATCTAAATGATTTTGCAGGGCTTTGCCAAAATATTCGTTCTTCATCGTGAAGCATGTTTGTTGCTTGGAATAATATGTTGGTCGTGCATCAGTGCATCGACTATAATCTATTTTAGATTCTTATTTAACTTTTAGTAAATATAATTTTATTTTGATATATATGAGATCGAGTCATGAATCATGACTCATATAATCATACAGCTTTGCTTTCCCATGTGATTGATGCATGTAAATAGTATAAACCCATATATATATACATGTGATTAATCTACAATTTGTCAGAAACTAGATCATCGTGTTGTCCATTAATAGCTAATGGAGAAATTTTTTAAAATACCATAAGTTAATTATCATTTTTATATTTACTTTAGTTATTTTTATTTTTATTTTCTTAAAACACACATTTACAATCATTAGATTAATTAATTTAAGATTTAGAGTCGAGAAGTAAATTAGTGTTTAGACATGTGAAATTTATAATTTTAATTATTATTATTTTTAAAATTATTTTTGAAAAGTGATATTTGTAATAATATCTAGTAAAATAAAAAATGAATAATAATATCAATAATGTGATAAACATGATTTTTGAAACTGTTCTCTCTAGTTTAACATCATACATAAAAAATTGTACATTTTTTGGCCAAATAAAACTTCGAGAACTGAGTTGACAAATTGATATAAAGAAAGAACCATATATTATAATATTTAAGATAGACAAATTAGCGTAACCGTCTCTCACCCTATCCTAGAATTTAATTTTTCATTTCTCTCTTTAAGATTTCTTTATTATATTTTCTAACAAAATATTCAACGTTTTTTATTTTTTCGTATTTATTTAGACTACCACTACGTTCCTACCTCCTCAACCAAATATACACATTACACACACATGACACATGTATATATATAAAGCCTTGAATCTCCTGGTAGAGACAGGAAAGAGAAGTTTGTTTTTATTGCACTGCATAGCTCAAAGATGGCAAAAACAAATCAAGCCATCACTATCTGTTTCCTTCATCTGCTGCTTCTACTCTCTGCAGCAACTTCTCATCCTGTCTGCTCAGATTCAAGTAAGTCTCATGTCGTTTTGTGTTCAAGTGTTGTTGTGTTCATGTCGTTTTTGAGTTTTTGTCTTTTTGTTGTCAGAGACTCAAGTCAACACCAACGAGACGCTTCAGTTCTGTGATGCCTACTCAGGTATAACTTGCTGCAACTCCAAAGATGATCTTGATTTGCAGAATCACTTCAACTCCATGAACATCTCTGACTCAAACTGTTCTTCCCTTCTCAAATCAATCCTCTGTTCTGTAAGTATAGATCTTTCACTTATCATGCAATAGTATATGATTTGTTTTGATTCTGAATCTCATGAGTTTATTTTACTAGAAATGTGACCAATTCTCTGGACAACTGTTTGGTAATGAAACTTCTCTAATTCCAACTCTCTGCAACTCAACTCCTCAAGACTTATGTTCAAAGCTATGGAACTCATGTCAGAACATCTCTATCATCTCTTCTCCCTTTAGTCCCACTATACTAAGTGGTGCTACTCCCCCTTCAACCTCCTCAAATTCGTCGACCTTAACCGATCTTTGGAAATCCCGAACCGAGTTCTGTACCGCCTTTGGTAAACCAGAGAAAACCAAATGTTTCAATGGTGAACCGGTTAACCAAGACTCTGATGTAAAGCTACCTCAAGGGATATGTCTTGAGAAGATAGGAACTGGGTCTTACCTCAACATGGTAGCTCATCCTGATGGTTCAAACCGGGCCTTTTTCTCTAACCAACCTGGTAAGATCTGGTTAGGTACAATACCGGATCAAGACTCAGGTGAAGCTATGGAACTAGATGAGTCAACTCCTTTTGTTGACATAACTGATCAAGTTAGTTTCGACACACAGTTTGGTATGATGGGAATGGCGTTTCATCCTAAGTTCGCAGAGAATGGGAGGTTCTTTGCGTCCTTTAACTGTGATAAAGTCAAATCTCCTGGTTGCACTGGTCGTTGTGCTTGTAACTCTGATGTAAACTGTGATGCTTCAAAGCTTCCTAAAGACGATGGTGCACAGCCTTGTCGTTATCAGACCGTTGTGGCTGAGTATACCGTGAACGGTACTTCTTCAAGCCCTTCAACGGTAAGTAAAGTTTGAAACAAAATGATTCTGAGTTTCTTGGAGATCAAGAAACTAACAAAGATTGCTTGTTGTGTAGGCAAAGACTGGCAAGGCATCTGAAGTAAGGAGGATTTTTACAATGGGACTTCCTTATTCGTCGTCTCACGGTGGTCAGATTCTCTTTGGACCTGATGGGTATATGTATCTTATGACTGGTGATGGTGGAGGAGTTTCAGATAATCACAACTTTGCACAGAACAAGAAGTCTTTGCTTGGCAAAATCTTGAGGATTGATGTTGATGTTATGCCAAGTTAAGTGACGAAAACATTTTGGATTAGAGAGTTTGGTTTTGATGTTTTTGTGCTTACTCTCTGTGGTTAAAACTCTGCAGGCGTATCTGAAATCTCTCAGCTAGGTTTATGGGGAAACTACTCTATCCCAAAGAGCAATCCATTCCAAGGCAATGAAGATCAGCAGCCTGAGATTTATGCTTTAGGACTTCGAAGCCCGTGGCGTTGCAGCTTTGATTCCGAAAGACCAGAGTACTTCTTGTGTGCAGACATCGGAAAGGTTTGTTTGTTTCTTGCGGTTTAAGCATCAGGTTCTGTGATGATGCAGAGTTTCTTAAGAGGTAACTGAGTTAAGAATGTAACAGGATACATATGAAGAAGTTGATATCATAACAATGGGTGGAAACTATGGCTGGAGAATCTATGAAGGACCTTATGTTTTCTCTCCTTTATCGCCTTTCGGAGAGAATGTTTCCGAGGTTTCTAACCTAACATTCCCTATTCTTGGTTACAACCACTCTGAAGTTAACAAACATGAAGGATCTGCTTCCATTATTGGTGGTTACTTCTATCGTTCCAACACTGATCCTTGCTCCTACGGCACGTAAGTCAAACACTAAACCCTAAAATCTAAATACATAATCATAAACCCTAACTCTAAACCTAACAACCATTTTGTTTCAGGTACTTGTATGCAGATCTTTATGGAAACGCCATGTGGGCAGCAATAGAATCACCAGAAGGTAGCGGTAACTTCACTGACTCTCAAATACCCTTTAAATGTAGCCAGGATTCACCGATGAAGTGCACGGCGGCACCAGGAGGAGCTGACTCAGGACCTGCACTTGGTTACATCTTCTCTTTTGGACAAGACAATAACAAGGACATACATTTGCTCACGAGCTCGGGTGTGTACAGGATTGTGCGTCCTAGCCGTTGTAACTTTGCGTGCTCCAAGGAAAACACCACTGCCTCTACTGGAAAACAGAGCCCTAACGGTGCTGAGCCTCCTCAGTCTCTACCTTCTTCTGCAAGAAATCTTTGTTTCTCTGTGTTTATGTCATTGTTGTTGTTGTCTTCTATGTGTTTAATTATCCTACAGTGGTGATCTGTTATTGTTTCAAAGTCTGTTTTGTTTCGGCTTTTATGGGCGTTGTTCAAAATCTATTTAAGATTGCGTGTGTTAGAAGAAACATTATCTACTACCTAGACTTCTAGAGTCATGTCAAGATTAATTCCTACTATTGCTCCAATCCTATGAATGGATTTTAGTTTGGGGTGGAGAAAAAAAGAAACCGAACCAAAATTGATCCAAACTAAACTATATCAACTATTCACTAAAAGTTTTTACTAACCTAAATGATTCGGTTTGGTGAGATTTAAAAACCAAACTAAAAACCCAAATGTTTTTAATTATATTAATTAAATATTATACTAGGTTTGCAAATAATGGTTTAAAACTATTAGACTACAATTTTTTGTTTTATATATTTTACTTTTATATGAATAGAAAAATTACAACCAATGAAAAATATGATTTTTTACACTATTATCAAAAATATGATATTATATAAAGTTTCAAATTAATGATTTAGAACTCGTAGATTGCATCTTCTATATTTTCATTGTGATATTTTTTTTACTATTAAAAATGAAAAAAAAAAATTAATGACTTAGTGATCGAACAAAGATTTATTTGTGTTTTATAAATTATTTTTACTGAATTAAAACTAAATTAATAATCAACTTGACACAAACCAAATCAAATTCAAAGTAAAATCCAACACAAACCAAACCAAATACAAATTAAAGAGTATAAGTATATTTTTTTATTCAGTATTACGAATACGATTTAAGCATGAACATGTGGTGGTGGATAAGGGGGAGAACACTTAGTGCAAAAACATTGTCCCTTGAAACATTCAACAACTCTACAGCCGGGACACTTCTTACGGCAAGTGTCGTCGTCGTCGCAACTCTGTACTCCAGCTTCCATCGTTGCATCTCTTCTCACACGTAACTTTGGTTTCGGAGGGACACACTGTTCACAAACACATTGTTTGAAGATACATTTGGTCACTGCACAACCGGGACAAAAGTCATGACAAACGGGATCGTTGTCGCAAGATCCTCCACGTTGTGTTTGTATCGTTACATCTTTCACGTCTCCCCTAACGTTTGCATCTCCTTCCAGTGCTTTAGCTACCAACAAACCTGATGTGATATAAGAGATTCTGAATTATTAGTGTAACAAAATGATAATAAAGTGTTGGACATCAATTATTATCATGTAAGACTTTCAAGAATACAATGAAAATGTGATAAGTTTAAAAGATTTGGCTCACATGAAAGACACATCAAAAGGCTAAGAAGAATCACTTTCGTCGACGCCATGTTCTCTGTTTCGATGAAATTGGTTTTATGGATTCATTCCAATGTCACACACACACTTATATATACATTTATTCAATAGTCTTAGTCAACAATATTAAATTGTTATTAATCAATCTTAATTTCATTCCACTAAAATAGTCATCTATTTTGCATTCATTCCATCTTTAGAATCTCCAATAATGAATGAAATTGATTTTAATACTAGTCAATATTTTTATTTTATGTATAATCTTATAA
Source organism: Moricandia arvensis (assembly GCA_905132765.1). Classification (NCBI taxonomy): domain Eukaryota; kingdom Viridiplantae; phylum Streptophyta; class Magnoliopsida; order Brassicales; family Brassicaceae; genus Moricandia; species Moricandia arvensis. The sequence continues at coordinate 91,271 of CAJHQP010000178.1, read as the reverse complement.
TATTATTAGAAGAAAGTAAAAAAAAAAGTGAAAGTTATATTTATTCCGTTACACTTATTTCACATATAGTTTGACATTACTTTTCACATACGTCAAAAATCAGTTAAGTATTTTAATATATGCTCACCTTTCATATATATTGAATTATGATTTAATTTATAAATTTTAAATTATTTGCATGACTCCAAATTAAAATTCTAAAGAGATTGTTTTTGTAAACGAATAAATACTATAACTCTCCTCATAAATAAATTGGGCTATCATTCAAATTTATATATATTAAGCTACACTTAAATTTTATATGCAGAAGTCACTAAGTTACAAGAAATTAAAGTAGCAATAATTTTTAATTTGACTGATTGCAAATTATATATTTATTCAAAATTATTTACTACTGTATCTCCTTATACATTATTTTGTAATTAACTGTTTCCATAGATTTTAACCAATAAAATTTCAATAAACACATTTTTAAATCTATAATTTACTATTAATTCATGTATTAAAAATGTAAACTATACATTTTTTAAAAACAAAACTTTTTTACTAAAACGTAAAACTTTTTGGAACATAGGGAAAGAAATCTAATGTAACAAACCTCTATTGTTATAATTAAAGATTTCTATTTTATAGGAATATTAGAGTTAATTTTAAACTTTATTATAAAATTTCTTTATTTTAGAGACTAAATACATTGGAAATTATCTAAAAAACTACTACCTCCGTTTCACTTTACTTGTCGTTTTAATTTGTGCACACAAATTAAAAAAAACATTTAATTTTTCATATTTTCTAGATAAAAACACAATTACCTATACATCTAACCACATTTCAACCAATAAAAAAATAGAATAACATATAAAATTAATAAATTCTGCATTGAAATTATAAAACGACACTTATTCTCAAACAAATTTTTTTCTATAATGACAAATAAAGTGAAACAAAGAAAGTAATTTGTTACAATTTTTATAGACGTTGTTCAAAATCTATTTAAAATTGCGTATGTTAGAAGAAAAATTATCTAAAATCAAAATATAATATTTCATTTGATTAATTTTTTATAAAAACATATAATATATATTTTGAAGCAGGAGTTAAAATCTAGTTGTATCTCTTCTGTAACTTTGGTTTAGGAGGGGTACATTGTTCGCAATCACATTGTAATAAGATACATTCTGTTAATGCACCATCTGGACAATAAGCTTTACAATCAGCATCGTTGTCGCAAGATCCATCACTTTGTATCATCTTTACATCTTTCACGTCTTCCCTAACGTTTGCACCTCCATCCAATGCTTTAGCTACCAACAAACCTGATGTGATATAAAAGATTCTGAATTATTAGAGTAACAAAATGATAATAAAGTGTCGGGCACCAATTTTTATCATGTAAAACTTTCAAGAATACTATGAAAATGTGATAAGTTTAAAAGTTTAAGAGATTTGGCTCACATGAAAGACATATCAAAAGGCCAAGAAGTATCATATCCTAACTAACAGAATCATTTTCCTCGACGCCATGTTCTCCGTTTTGGTGATATTGATTTTTATACATCTCAATGTCACACACACTTATATATACATTTATTAAAATAGTCTTAGTAATCAATGTAACTTCTTTCCACCGAAATATAATTAATTTTGCATTCATTTTCCAACTATAGATATCTTAAATAATTAATGAATTTTGATTTTTGGTCAATTTTTTGTTAATTGTAATAAAACTGCTACTAAACTAAGTTTAAGAAAAAAATGTTTATTAATATCATCTTGTTATCACAAACTGTTAGAAATAAGTTTATATATGAGATTTAACACGTTAATGTTAATATGGAGGGTCGCATTGAGAACAAACACATTGGTTGAAAACACACCGTATGATACCACACCGTGGGCAGTGATTGTGACAAACATTGTCGTTGTTACAAGACCCTCCACGTTGTATCGTCACATCATCTAAGTTTTGTTGTGGAGGGTCACATCGAGAACAAACACATTGGTTGAAAACACACCGTGTGATACCACACCGTGGACAGTGATTATGACAAACATTGTCGTTGTTACAAGACCCTCCACGTTGTATCGTTACATCTCTCGTTTCTCCACTAACTCTTGCTTCTCCTTCCAGTACACCTGTATAAACACACTAACAGAGATTAAATATGATACATTTATGTGTCCTATGACAAAGCGGAAGTAATCCATGAGGCCATACATAATTTCAAATTACATAACAATTCATTTAAATAATACTAGATTTTGATTCGCACTTCGAAATTGTGGGTTTTTTATTTTTACTGTTTTAAAAATATTATTTAATGATATTTGTAAACCGACAGGTTTTAGGTATTTTTAGGTTTCTACAAACCTATAGGTCCTACACATACCTTGAATGATCCTACTCGACACCGTCTGTAAATTCATAATATCCGGATGTAAAATTATTTTAAACCTCAATATTCAGAAAAACTGAATTGTAGTCGATAGATATTTAGATGATCATTTCTAACACTCGCATGGGTGTTAAATTGTAATGTATAACATATATAATTGTGTTTATTTTATATATGTTTGTATATGTTTGAAGTTGTTCACATTGTATTATTGTTTGATCTATTAGAGAAGAAAATTTATTTAATATTTAACTGAATCATATAAATACTATATTATTTTATATTTATGTTGAAATAAGAAAAAATATATAACTAACAAATTAATATAATTTTCTAAATTACCATAATTTTTATGTTTATATATAACATATTTAAATTAATAGCAAACATCTTTAAAATAGTTAATATAAAATATAGTTATTATAAAAACCTGAGAAATATATATGTAAATGTATATGCATATTACATATTAATGTTAACGATTTTTTTAAATGAATATGTTTAATCATACACATTGAAATATTTTGACCCTAACTATTGATTTATGATATATTTATGGATTTTTTAAAATAAATTTGTATATACAATTAAAATATTTTAGATCTTATGTTAATAAATTACTAAAAAATATTAAGAAAAGAACACTACTATCTTTGTTTCCAAACAATTTTTTTTAAACTGCTATCGATGTTTCCAAACAATTTTTTTTAAACTGCTATTCATATTTCCAAACAATACAAAAGATACTCTAATTAATAAGATAGACTAGATTCTGACCCGCACGGTTGCGCGAATAATTTATATTTATATTTATAATTTATAATTTATGTTCTCAAATTAAAATTATATAAGGAGTTATGTTAAATAATAGGAGCCTTGTTAAATGTACAAATGAAATGGGACGTAAAATAAGTTATGAAATAAAATATTAATTAATTATGTTAAACATAAATATAGGAGTTATATTGTTTGTAATTATCAAATTAAATTAAATCAAAGAAAAGATCTTTAAAGGAATTTTGTTTTAATATTATAGATAAGTAACATATATTTTAGTTACAACATATTCAATAGGTCCAAATTAAAATTATGCCACGGTAAAATTCAAATAAGACTCTATTTTAATATAATAGATATATAACTAACTTGATATGGTCCATAAATTATGAATTTTTCTAACAAATTTGAAAGAGTAAAAGTTAATGATAACTTTTATGGTAGATAATTTTAAGACTCTATTTTAATAGAGAAGATGTAAATAATAAAGTATGGTAAAAGAGTATTTATGAGAGTATTTTATTTCTATTGTTTTGTTGAAGACAAGCTATGCTACAAAAACAACAGCTAACTTGGATTTGGATTTTGGACATTAGTTATCATGTAAAACAACAAAGAACACTTTGGAAAATGCGATGAAATTTAAATATAGAGTTGGAAGATGGACTCACATGAAAGGGACAGCAAGAATGCAAGAAGAATAACTTTCCTGAACACCATATTCTCAATTTTTTTTAGTGATTCTTTTATTAAACAATGCACATTCTTCATGTATTTATATACAGTTTCACATATACCCATAAGCTGATTTCTTAACATACACATATTGTTATTGCAACAGCAGGTTCAAGGCAATTAAGTTTGGAAGATTCTCGTGTATTTTGACATATAATCTATAAATGGAAAGAGATCACAATCCTTATGATAAAATTTTCAATCACAATCCCTATGATTAGTTTTGTTATTAATGTTTCAATATTGTTTAGTTACTTACTCTTTTTACTATATGTCTATTGGTGAAATTATAAGACTGTATACAAATCTTTCTACTAGTCCCTCTCACCACAATCTCCATAGTTTTGACTAGTATTAGTTTCCATCATGGAAAATAAACAGACTTTTGTTTTCTTCACTCTGAATAGTCCTACTATTCCTTTATATCTGAATAGTCCTACTATTCCTTTATAACATAGAACTCCAGAAACCAATAAGCACCTAAATGTTCAAAAAGTCGTTAAATAAAAATTAAACATTTTATAGAAGATTATTATTTAAACGAACGTCTAGATTAATCTATTTAAACATCTAGACTTATATTTTTTCGGTCCAATTTAAAAAAAAAAATTCGGTTTGAAAAGAATTGTGTCACTCATATCAATTTAGACTGATTTTTAGAACACTAAAGAATGAATGAATATTAAATAGAGGATCCTACCCAAAAAAAGATTTAATATATATTTTAGATTTTGTTCTCCAACTTCAAGAAGATATACAACCAAAGCTATATGCTATTTTAAGTGCTACTCCAAAAGAAAAAGAAAAAATTCTTTGCATTTCTATCATCCTCCTCTTACAAACCAAAGCGAACCAGAGTATCTTTTTGGTTTGTGTCATCTCATGTTGCAGCACTGAGGTTTTCCTGTCAAAACCAACTTATCCCACAAGCAAATCATCTGTCTCGGAGACTGGTAATGTGCAGTCAAGTGATTCTCTATGCAACCAAACTGACAAAACTTGAGGCTGTGAATGTAATCCACCGGTTTGGTCCCGTTGTTGAATTGCTCTACCCACATTCCCACACTCACATCTTCCATTTTGAACATCTGCAGTATCAAAAGAACACAAAAACAGAAAATACAGAGTTATATTGATACACATGCTCTGTCTCGAAATGATTAGGTAAGGTTTAGTTGCGACGTACCCTTAGTTTATGCTTCTCAAACTCTTTTACAATGAAGCGAGAGATATCATTTGATAAGATGTACCCTGGTCCATTAGCATAAGGTGGATAGTCTTCCTCTGGCCATTCCTGGAAGAGCATAGTTAAACATAAACACCTGAACTCATATGTGAAACAAGTGACTCTTTAAGCCAAAGATCATAGCTCCATACCTCATATGTAACAGCCCATTTACCCTGGCGGAGAGGTTTGTGATAATAATTGATGTTGCCAATGTATAGACTCCTATTTGCAGGTCTTCTCTTAGCTTCACTAAGAACAGCGTCTACTTGTACAAATGTATCATCATCACACTTCATGATGTATTTTGCAGCAAGCTGATGAGCCTGCAAAAAGAAACAGAGAATACAGAAACTCTTTACCGATGTTGAACAAATGAAAACATGTTATCGAGTATTGGTTTTTTAAATCAGCACACTCACCCCATACTCGCAGATGGCAACAGTTTTGAGGACAACAAGGTCATAGCTATCCATGTAAGGGACTATAACTATGTCCCCAAAGAACTCAGCTTCCTTCTTTAGCTCCACATTCACTTCCTTCCTCGTGTGCTGTCCAATAAAACACTGAGTTTAGCTCTTACAATCTTAAACTAAGATCAGACTAGATTAGATCACATGTTAAACTTACCAGTGCAACAAAGAACCTAGCCACTACTTTAGAAGATTTAACTAGCTTATGTTGCATCCAGGACTTCCTCACAGCCATTCTCTCAGCAAAATGGTTACCAGCAGAAAGGATACCAATGAACATATCAACTTGGTCATCAGGAAGTGCTGGGGCTTGCCAATTGCTCGAGAGTTCAAGATACCTCCGAGGAGAAAAACTAGGGTGTGAGGTCGGGAGAGAGCCAGCAAAAACCGAGTGAACATCTATGTCCCCGTTGATGGTTAAGCCAGTAGCATCCTCAAGCGTAAATCCCTTCATATATATAAAGCCAAAACACATAGGCAATCATCAATTTCATGCGAGTTACTAATCAAACCACAAGCAAAGTCACTTACAGTTCGGTAAGGGAAGGAAGTAATGTGCTTCCCATCGACACTAACATGAAAACCTTCCAATCCAGCACTAAGTGTAAGCACAAAAAGCTTGTCAACAGCGAATGGAAATGGCCATTCAACACTAACTTTCTTGCTACGACCTACTAATCTACTAAGCCACCATGTATCCGCCTTGCTAGGCTCTTCTTTAGATGCAATGCTATCATCACGAACCCATTTCTCGCACTTAACCTGACCATCAACTACAACCATTCTCACAAACGTTAGTACCCTTAACACACAAATCAAGCAAAACAGTAGATGAAAGCCAAAAACTAACCAGTTTCTTCATCGTCTCTAGATCTCCAACCTTCACACCTTTGTGCTGATCCCCACTGCATCCTATAACAAGTGTTCTGCTCAATCACAGGCTTACCACTCCAATCACCCTTAAGCCTCGGGTTCAAGTGGAGGATCCGAGGTGGCTCTTCCCCTTCCACTGCTTTCAAACCCTGAAGCTCCAACTTAAACTGTGAAACCTCTCCTTCCTTTAACAAGGATATCTTTGGGTCCTTCTCCGAGTGAGCAGCTCTTGGCTTCCCAACCACTGTAATATGTGAACCAAGAGTTAACCCGCAAGGAAGCTCCATGAGGCTCCCACGGTTCAAAAGATCAGACCCGGTTAAGGAAACCGAGAGAGGACATGAGCTTGACCCATGATCCTCACTCTTCTCCTTCTTCAAGGATTCTAAAGTCTTCCCAGACTCAAGCTCTTCCCATAGCTTTCTACCAACTTCCCAAGCCACCTTAGCGGACTTGTGAAGCTCCACCGACCCGTCTTTACTACCCGGGTTAAACGTTTCCGGGTCAAACTTCAAGGTGGAAAGCATCCGACTCCTCCTCCTCCTACTACTTAAACCCTGAACCACCGGTGGTTCAGACTCAGGTTCCTTGAAAAGCAAGCTCTTTAAAGGCCTACTCGGAGGTAGCCTCTCTTGCAACTCACGCTGGCTGTTGTGCTTCTCGGGTCGGGTTAACGGGTCCTGAGACAAGGTGCTAAACCCTGTTCTGAAAACAAAAGGGATTTCGAATGTGATGAGGAGCATGTAGAGAAACCCAACCGCTACAAGTATCTGAACCGATCTCTGCTTGGTGAGAGAGACGAACACGTTCTCGAGTTTCGTTAGCTTCGGCTTCCTCATTACTAGAAAATAGAAACCCTAGAAGATGATCAACAAGCGAATCTCCACAAAGTTGGAGACTTTACGAAGGTATGAGCGAGGAAACAAGAATCAGATTGGTGGGTACTTAGTAATTAAGAAACCCTTTGAAGACGGTGAGAAAATTCAAGAACTTTCCTTGTCGTTGAGAATATTCAAACCCAGAAGAAACGGTAAAGGAAAGACTTTTAAGCTTCTTCTAGAGAGAGAGAGAGAGAGAGAGAAGAGAGAGAAGAGAGAGAAGCAGAAACAGAACAAACGCGTAAGGAAGAGGAAAGGAGGAAGAAGGAAGAAGACAAAGGCGTTTCTTCCCTTCCTAGTTAGTGCTGCTGACGTCCGAATAAACCGCCGTTCTGCTTCCTTCTTCTTCCTTTTTTCGAATCTCTTTTTAAATCTCTTTTTTTTTTCCTTTTTTATTTATTTATTTGCCATTCAGATTAATAAAGATTCTTTGGATTTATCTTTATGGACGGTATGATTAAACTTAATTTAAAAATTGCTTAATCTATTAAACAAAGGTAAGTCCACCAATAGAATAAAGGACTTTTATTTCACTACAATCCGAAAAATATTATAAATAGGTTTAACCGTGTAAGGCTAACGCTTAAGCAATCAAAGGAGTTGTCATGATTTTTATATGATTTTTTTAAGAATGTAATCTACTGAATCAGATATTTGGAAATAGATTTTTATTATATTTTAGTAGATACGATTCTTATTCTGGTTTAGATGATTACTGATTAATGCGTTTAAGAGGTGCTGAATGGGTCAACTGCGTGGCCCATGTATACCTGATTCCATCACCCATTGAAGTCACAAAACGACTCATAATACTTTGATCTGATATGGTCAGATTATCCAGGCACTAGCAACAAGTTATTTATAAAAATTGAAAACGGTTCATGATCATAGTGTTTTTATATGATAAAACTAAAGTTATTACTATACATTTCTTTTAGTCACTATATAAAATGTTATGGTTTCTGATTTGGGCCAAAAATTTTTTAAAAAATAGGGAATATTGAGGAGAAAAAGGGGACAAAAGTCTTTTTATGGGGAAATGGAGCTTGAGGTGAGAGCTGGGCTTCATGTGTGACACCTTAGCAGCCAGGTGTCTCAGCTTTCTCCACTTGTCTTTTACACCTTTATTCACTCTCTCCCTTGAGACATCACACACTAACCATTTCATAAATAAAACTATAGAACCAAGTGGTGAACGAATTGGCACAATGATAAAAGCTTGGTTAACGTGCATATGTAGTGGGGGTGATTGTAAAATGTTCAATCAAATTATCATAAATAGTCTCTAGTGATTATAAAGATTTGTTGCTTTGTGCTCTTAAGCTGTTCAGAGTAAACCAGTAAGATGACTTGTTAGTAGACCCATCAAGACCCAATAGTAAACATATATATACAGAGAACGAACATGATGGTTTTGATAAAGTTCCATTTGATCTATTATCCTACCCGGGACCTCGGAGAAACTTAAGGTAACCTTAACCCCTATTGAAGCACACGTGAAACCCAATATCTTGTCATCAGAAACTGGGCCTCTCCTTAGGGCCACAAGGTGGTTCAGAATGTTCTTATTGGATTTTCTATTTGGGCTTACTTACTGGAATGTTCTTATTGGGTTTTCATTACACTGACCAAATCACTCAAATAAATTTTTACAAAGTTTTTGTCAAAAAATATACTTTAAAAAATATAACTAAAATAAATATTTTTTATTTAACATTTTTTAATATTTTTAATATTTATTTTAATTTAAAATTTCACCTACAAAAATTTATCCCATAACTCTAAAATTTAAGTTTAAATTAGTTAATTCAAAAGATATAAATATATATTTATATCATTTAATAAAATTTATTTTAGTTATTTTTCACTTTTAAATTTTATTTTGAAAACAAAAACATTTTTATGTCTATCTTTAGATTTTTTTGTAATTAAAAAAATGATCTTCAAAATAAATGATAGATCTTAATATTTTACCAAAAAAAAACAGAGATTATTTCCCAAATTGACGTAAAGTCAAAGTACTCAGATCTAACGGCTGAGATTATCTCTTCTTCATCTTCATCTCTCTCACTGAAGCTGAGGGGCGCCAAAAAAAAAAAACCCTTTTTGACAAAGAGGGAACTTTTGTTCTAATTGGGTGAAATCGATTTTGAGCTGGGCAATTTCTTCTCTTCTATTCGTCAATCTCTCTGGGTCTTTCTTCCCTACGAATTACCGATGGAGCACGAGAACGCGGTCAAAGAAGCCCTAAACGCACTGTATCATCATCCAGACGATACTGTACGCGTTCAAGCTGATCGATGGCTCCAGAACTTCCAAGGAACCCTCGATGCTTGGCAGGCCAGTTCAATTTTTAATCTCACTGCACAAAGTTTCATCCTTTATCAATTTTGTGTTCTCGATTTGCTTGTATTGCCTGGAAGCTCGTATGGGTTTGAATATGATAAAAAGATACACTTTTAGTGGAGAAGTCTCTCTAGGGCGTATGAACGGATCTAATATTGTTAGAGAACGTTTTGTTGGAATAGTTCTGCAGAGTTACTTACTCTATGTACTGCTTGTGTGTATTCTAGGTTGCGGATAATTTACTTCATGATTCTTCCAGCAATTTGGAGACTTTGATATTTTGTTCTCAGACCCTTAGAAGCAAGGTAAAACACAAGTGTTCAATATTTGATTATGCAATCCTGGAGAGGAGACTGTATCTGTTGACATTTGATCTTTCTTACTCAAAGGTTCAACGAGATTTTGAGGAACTACCACCTGGGGCTTTTCAGAAGCTACGGCAATCATTAACGGTAAGTCTTTGTTCTATAAGTCACTATTAGTTAGGTATGGGGTGTTTCTGAATAGTTATATATGTTTGTTTGTTCTTTTGAAGAATTAGTGTTTTGCCAATATTTTATTCTGGTATCTAGGTTTTACCATTCCAGGGTATAGTTGTTGGCAACATGTACTCTTGGTGTTGGACAATAACTTTCTGAGTGTTCCCGGTATAATTTGGCTGTCACAATTTTTCTCAAGTGCAGACATTGTTGAAAAAGTTTCACAAAGGCCCCCCGAAAGTTAGGACCCAGGTAAGCTTCAAAAATCTTTCTCCATTATGCGCTTTGTGGGAAGAAGTTGTTGTGCGTTAAGTGCTGAATGATTTTTTTCAAAAAATTTGTATTGTAGATTAGTATTGCTGTTGCTGCTTTGGCGGTGCACGTTCCTGCAGCGGATTGGGGAGATGGTGGTATAGTTAGCTGGCTTAGGGATGAAATGAATATGCATCCTGAGTATGTGCCTGGTTTCTTGGAACTCTTGACAGTTTTACCCGAGGTATAGTATTTTGCATTCCTTTGTTTACTTGTTCGCCTTCCTCAGTAATGAAAATGAACTTGTCTAGCGGGCTATATAGGTAGTGAAAGGACTTGTTTCGGTCTGACTTGGATCTGCGTACTTCTTAGCTATGCTGGCATTGTTGACCTCAAATTCTGTAGAACTAAGCTTAAGGTTGATAATGTATTCAGAGAATATTATGTACCTTTTTACTGTTAGTGTGTCTGTCTACATATGCATTTTTTTGTTACTCTATAAGTGTTATTTTGCGACTGCTAACATTGTACTGTATATTGGCTTCACTTTAGATGGTTATGCAAATGCGATGTCTTGATTTTTATTTTCCTTTCTGCTATGACCAGGAAACGTTTAACTACAAAATAGCTGCTCGTCCGGATCGACGACGGCAATTTGAGAATGAGCTTACTTCGCAAATGGAAGCTGCACTTAGTATATTAACAGCATGCTTGAATATAATCGAACTTAAGGAACAGGTTAGAGCTTGTCGTTTTTTTTTTAATATAGAGTCGTCATAGTTCCATACATGTAGTTTGTTATTCACTTTCCTGTTTCTGTGATCCTTCCAAACATCCCGTTAAATCTCTTTTTTAATGAATGTAAAATTTATTTATCTTAAACCTTTTTACAGTAAATGTATCCTTGTGTAACACTTAAAATAGTAGAGAAACCATCTCGTTTTTTTCAGCAATAGATTTTATTTGCCTTGTAAAAACGGTGACAAGTTTCATTTAAAAGCTTTGATTGCAACTTAGCTTTCATTTTTATACCAAATTTAAATATTTCTTCTGGCATATCATTAGATTCCGGAAAATGTGTCGTATGTCCGTATTTAGAGTAGAATTAGTTTTTGTGTCTGTGTTGGATCAGCTAGTGTTTCTGGTGTAGCGAGGGGTCACTTATTGTCAACTATGTCTTTTGTGACTTTGGAATTTCAGGTTCTTGAGGCATTTGCTTCTTGGCTCCGTCTTAGGCATGGGTATGCTCTTTCTCTTTTGCCTTCCTGTCTCCAGTTTGATCTAAAACGAAAGCTCTTCTAGATTAAATATTCGTTGTGAGTTTCATCAGGTTGAATATCAAACATTCAGTGTAATATAAGAGTAACGGAATCTGATATAACATGTTTTACTATCTGGGTGACATTGTTTTGTCCTTATAGAATCTCTTAGACACAAAACTAAGTTATTTGGTCCATAGTGTTGGTTGATACTAGCTAACTTCGGAGATGTTTTTTTCAGGATTCCTGGAGCGGTGTTTGCCTGTCATCCATTGGTTCACGCTGCTCTCTCAAGTTTGAACTGCGATCCACTCTCCGATGCATCTGTCAATGGTATGTGCTCGTTAATATATTGTTGGATAATATTTTTGGATGAGTAAATATTGTTAAACTATTTCTAGTATTGTGACTTCATGGAAGCCGCGTAATCTTCTAGCGTACTTAGTCTCATAGTTGGAATATGCTCAGTTCGAGGTTTGCAAATAGAGCTATTATAAATGTGTTAACCTTTCCTTGTTGAATGGTGGAGAGTTAGTGTTTTAAGCGTGTTGAAGTATATATGTTCTGTACTACAAGATGGTTTATCACCTACATTATAAGGAGCAAGACTATGTTTTAGTTCTTTATTAATTAGAAAATGCCTTTCTTTATCTTTTAGTTTGCAAGTCAATGGTTCCTTCACGTATCTAGGATTCATTATTAGATTATTCATTCACAAAACTTAATTTTCAAATCTGCAGTTATCTCTGAATTAATACATCACACAGCATCGTCAAGCTCTGGTGGCATTTCTGCGCAAACACCCTTAATTCAAGTGATTGTACCTCAAATTCTAAGTCTTAAGGTGCATTTAAGAGATTCGGCAAAGGTACTGCTATGATCCTGTTCACCTTTTGTATAGGCAAGTCGATGGCTGAATCTGTTTCATATTAAGATTTGTTATTTCTCGTATTTACTGTTCTACTGGTTGCGGCTTGAAAGACTATGATTTTGTTGCTTATTGACTCAATGCATCTTATAATAGGAAGCTGACTTGATGGCCTGCACTTTGTCTTAACTTTAACCATAGAAGGGTGTTTTTTATATGACTTTGAATATTTGTGAATAGAGAAGTTGGCAAAGGCTGTTAAAAGATATCACGTCTCATAATTCTTTGTAATTTTTGGCTTGTGCTTGTACTTTTTCTTTTTACCTCTTAAAATTATTCCACTTTCAGGATGAAGAAGACGTCAAAGCTATTGGTCGATTATTAGCCGATGTTGGAGATTCATATGTTGAATTGATTGCGACTGGTATACTGCCTCATTTCTACTACTATCGCCTGTTGTTTTACGTGTTCCGTTTCATGTCTCTTGATTGCTTTTGGTGCTCCAAACCCTTTAGTTGGTAATCTAATATGTTTAAAAATACTCTTTCTGATCTTAGGTTCAAATGAATCAATGGTTATTGTGCATGCCCTACTGGAAGTTACTGCACACCCAGAATTTGATATAGCCTCAATGACCTTTAACTTTTGGCACAGTCTACAACTTACATTGACCAAGAGGTAAAATCATCTTTTGTATATGCTTTTTGGGTGTCTCAGTGTCATATTCTAAGATGGCGATTTTAATCTGTCAGGGATTCTTATACATCCTTGGGAAGTGAAGCATCTATTGAAGCTGAAAGAAATCGTAGACAGCATGTCTTCCGGCCAGCCTATGAGAACCTTGTATCTTTGGTGAGTTTGCTGGTGTCATCATATACTTCTTTTAGCCACTCTAAAGTCTTAAATTTTCAAGTATATATTAAGCCTTTGGTTGTAGCTCTAATCCAGAGAGACGAATTGATTTCTGATGCATGGGTGACTTATGTGTTTATTAATGTTGTTGAGAAGTTCATTTGATCGATTATATTTTAGTGGAAAATAGAATATTAGATGGGTTATTGTATCCTCTGCGGTTTATGTCTCTCTTGTGGTTTAAACATATGAACTTTTTCTCTTCGCAGGTTGGCTTCAGAGTTCAGTATTCTGAAGATTATCAAGACCTCTCGTATGAGGACCTTAAGGAATTCAAGCAGACTAGATATGGTAATCATAGCCGCATTTTGCTTGTTCCCATCATTACTTTGATCAAAATCTCTAGATATAAGTGTTTGTATCCCTCAGGCGTTTTTAAATGGATTAGCCGTAACCTGGATTTATTTGATTGCTTATAGTGTTTTTCTCCCTTATTTCCATTCTTTCACTTGTTTCCTGAAGCAGATAGAGTATTGTTTTGTGAGGTTATGCGGTTGTTTTAGTCACTCGGTTTTTGCAGTGTTGTACCTCTCTCTGTCTGGTTTGATTGGCATCATCCTTTTACATCTGTTTATGTGTGCTATGCTCGATGACATTGACAGAGCAGATTCCCTCCTTTCTTATTATAATTAGTTCAACCGTTGCTTTCTAGTGATGGAATGTTTTATATTGCCAGCTGTTGCAGATGTACTAACTGACGCTGCACTAATCCTGGGAGGTGACACAACTCTTAAGATTCTCTATATGAAGCTTCTTGAGGTTTGTGCTGTAAATTAACAAGTATGCTATTGGTTCTATCATTGTAGAAAGAATGTGCTATGCAAGATATTGAATCGATATTTTAAAGAGAAAATAAGAAGTAAATTAACAGGATTTGCAGTATCACCATCAAACACTTACATTATGTACATTATTTGATGTTTCAATGTCTTTGACGTTTGTGAAATATGTACTCAGGCCAATGCTCAGACAGGAAATGAGTTTCAAAAATGGCGTCCTGCGGAAGCTATTTTGTTCTGTATCTGGGCAATATCCAAATATGTTTCAGTTCTTGAAGCTGAAGTGATGCCCCAGGTCTGTATTATGGATAGTTCCTCCATGTGCATGTTCATATATCGTGCTGCTGCAATTTTTATTCTTTTGTCACTGTCTGTCGAATATGGGTTTCCCATCTAGTTTTTGATGCTGGACGCTCCCCATCAAATCTGTGTGTTTAAAGTTTTGAAACAACTTTAATTCGATTCTACTCTACTCTACTAGTGTATCATCCATGGAAATTTCATTCAGCATACATTCCACTTTCAGGTGATGACCTTGCTTCAAAATCTTCCACAGCAAGCGCAACTGCTTCAGACAGGTAATTAGACTTTTTCTCAGATATAATATGTAAAAGGTGAAATGCTGCTTGGTGGAAACTGCTAGCTTCTGCTCTGAAGAAACCTTCCAATTTATGCTTAATTTTTTGTTAATTGAATAGCAAATATGTGTGAAGCCTTTTGTTTAATGATGAGAAATCTATTTCTCTATTTGGTTTCAGCATGTTTACTTGTTGGGGCTAATTCAAAGTGGCTTAATGCTGCGCCAGCTAGTGTTTCAATATTGCCGTCGATCATTAGAATTCTTATGAGTGGAATGGGGGCATCTGAGGATTGCGCAGCAGCTGCAGCTTTGGCTTTTAGACATATCTGTGACGGTATTGTATTCACTCTTGCAAACTTAACACGTCTTTCTTCTCTTTTACTACTAAGCATAACATTGTCATCATGACTGAGTATACATCTACCACAAAACTTGCTCTCTAATTTATTTGTTGTTTCCTGACCATAACAAATATATTTTGGTTTTCGCATTGATATGGTTTGAGCCATCTATCTGTTGGTTATAACTTATAAAGGACTAAACCAGCTCCCCTTTTGATAAATATTGCTCTTCCTGAGTGTTTTTTAAGTTTTCTCCTGGCAGAATAACACTAAGTAGTTTCTTATTTTACTTGTAAATTAAATTCTGGTTGTTAGTTTTCTCTGAGGAAGTATGAAGTTCTGACCTCTGTAAAAACTCAATTGCATACTGACCTGCTTCAAAGATGGCAGCTAGTTGAAAGGTCTGACTGGAACCCACGCTAACGGATATGACTTCGACTCTACTGACTTGCTAGCATTTAGGGTGCATTGCAATACTGGCAAGTATTTGGAATTTTGTTGTATGCTTCCTTCGACCAAATTTTGCTTTCCAGTCTTGCTTTACTTCAATTGCCATCACCAAATTACTTCTTATGATATATGGTGTAAAACCATACTGATAGTAAATACCAGACTTATAGCTATCTAACAGCTAATGTTCTTCAAATGAGATTGTACAATCTGACGCCTGTTTGATTAACTTTTAACTGCAGACTGCCGAGAAAATCTTTGCGGGTATTTTCAAGATTTATTTACAATCTATTGTATGGCAATTAATGGCGGCAGTGGTTATAAAGTATCTGCTGAGGATTCACTAAATCTCGTTGAAGCTTTAGGGTATGGAGTCAACTGAATGATGGATAATATCTTCTCATTTGTGTGCGATTAACATCTCTAAGATTTTGTTGTGCAGTATGGTTGTTACAGAACTTCCTTTAGATCAGGCCAAGAGCGCTCTTGAGAAACTATGCTTATTAGCCGCTTCTCCTTTAGAGGTTCGCCATCTTGACTTTTTTGCATGGTTGGTTGATATATTGTTTTGATGATGAGAACTATAAATATGTGAATCAGGAAGCTGCGAAAGAAGATTTGGACAAGAAGCATGCCCGGGAATTAACTGTTCATATTGACCGGTTTGCCTTCCTGTTCAGGTTTGTAGGATATCTTAATAATGCAATCTAACTCCATACGTTTTGTTTTGTCTTGCTAACAGAAGCTACTACCTTAGGTATGTGAACCACCCTGAAGCTGTTGCTACTGAGATAAACAAACATTGGGCTATTTTCAGAGTAATTTTTGATGCGTGAGTGTTCCTGGACACATGATGATTAACATATGTTCTTCAAAATGTTTATTATGTAGCTTCATACTTTAAAAAATTGTTTTACTGCAGCCGTCCTTGGGACATGAGGACCATGGAAGCTCTATGCAGAGCATGCAAATATGCTGTGAGCTTCACACCATCGTTTTTTACGTTTTATTGTACTTATATCTCTTGTTCCTCTGTTTGCTAAACATTCCATGTCTATGCAATTAAGGGAAGATCTAAAAATGTTTTTTGGATGAGAATTGTGATAGAGGATTCGTTACAATGGTTGGAATTATGTTTGTAGGTACGTACATCTGGAAGATACATAATTACCACAATTGGGGAAATGCTAGCAAAGATTCAATTCCACTATCAGCAGCATCATCAGCCATGCTTTCTTTATCTCTCCAGTGAAGTTATAAAGGTAAATATGGTTATTTTCACTCCATGGATGCTTAGAGATGATAAAAGCTTTAGAGAATCTAATCTTCCTGGGATTTGCAGATTTTTGGTTCAGACCCGTCTTGTGCTGACTACTTGAAGAATCTGATTGAAACATTGTTTGCTCACACAACATGTCTTATGACAAGTATCAAGGTTGATGACTTACCTTATTATTATATGTTCTCATCCACTTCTTATATCCTCTGTGGTGTCTGATTCTCTTTTACATTCTTACAGGAAGTCACTGCTAGACCAGACATAGCTGATGATTGCTTTTTGTTGGCGTCTAGATGTCTTCGTTACTGTCCGCATATATTTATTCCTTCTCCTATATTTTCACCAATTATAGATTGCGCAATGATTGGAATGACGGTGCAGCACAGGTTCTTACTCTACATGTTGTTCATCATAAGCTGTTCATCCTTGAAGGTGTTGACATTGAAGCTAACTAAATGTTTTGAACACCTTTTCCAGAGAGGCATGCCACTCGATATTGACCTTTCTATCCGACATTTTTGACCTCGAAAAATCTGTGAATGAAGAGCAGTTCAAACGAATCAGGGACAATGTCATTATTCCCCGGGGAGCTACAATCACCAGAATCTTGGTTTCCTCATTAGCAGGAGCACTTCCCAGTTCTCGGCTAGATACGGTAAATTTAGGAATCTATATCTAACTTCTGGTGCATTAGAATGATGTTTTTGTGGCCTTTAAAGCACCGTTTCATTTGTGTTTGGTAGGTAACATACGCGCTGCTAGCTCTGACCAGAACATACGGTTTACAAGCAGTGGGTTGGGCTAAGGAAAGTGTTAGCCTGATACCAAGAACAGCTGTGACAGAGACTGAGTCTACCAAGTTCTTACAAGCATTATCCGATGCTGCTTATGGAGCAGATGTGAATACTCTGATAGGACACGCCGAGGAACTATCAGATGTTTGTCGCCGTAACCGTACAGTTCAAGAACTCGTTCAAGCAGCTTTGAAGCCTCTTGAGTTGAATCTGGTTGCTCCTGTATCATAAAGATGGTGAAAACAAAGAAAGAAAAAGTGAGAAGAGACATAAAGAGAAGGTCAATTTTTGCATAGACCCCCCCTTTTGATGGTCTTTTTATCCAAAGGTTGAGAGATTTGATGTTTTTGTTTATAGAGATTTTTTATTGTATTTCTTTCTGGTGAGGGCCGTTGCTCCATTGTTTGGCCGGTTTATATCCAGTGCAGAAGAACCAAACTTCAATCTATTTTTAATTAAACCGGATGAGAGAAAACAGAAGGGGATCCTTTTCCTCCTTCAAGGATTGGTATTATGGTTTTGAGTGGGGATCATATACAAAAGCATCCATGTTCTTTCTTTCTTGTTAAGCTTGCCCTACTCTTGTCCCAGTTTTATGATCAAATCAAGTCCATAATACATAAATGTTTCAACATTGTTGCAAAATGAGACTAAGATATGAAGAAGATTGGCAACAACAGAGCTTGAATGTTACAGTCCTTAGAATAAAAGCAAATCTTGATCGATGTGATGTGATATGTTTTGCTTTCAGGTTTTCACTTGATTCCTTTTTGTCTTACTTTATGACTAATGAACAATGCAATGCAGTAGTTATGCATTTATGTGTTGTTACACTTTGTTACTCAATTGCTTTACTGTCTTGTCTTAATCTCAATTAACATGTTGGTGATTGACAGCTTTTCACTCTATGTCTTAACTCTAAAGTCACATGATTACACAAATTGATTGAGCATTATGTTTTTAGCTTTGTTTGTTGAGTTCACTCTTGAATACTTCTCTCTTTACTCAGATTCCATGTGTTTTCTATTCCTGGCAAATCATTTTATTCTCAAAACTTTCAGTAAACCTCTCAAGGGATTCTGAAGTTCCATATAATGTCAGAGAAACGAACTGATCAATTATCTAACTGCCCATACCTAAACAAAGAGTCAATGATAATGTAAAGTTTCCTTTTAACTTTTGAAACCTACTACACTATTTAATTGCACCATAAAGTTCCCCATTATGATACAAGAACGCAGTAGAAATAGCAACAGACAACAGTGTAGCCAAATACTTAATTACTTCAACCAAAAGAAGATATGAATCAATTTTCTTTTCCAAAGTAGAGGAAAAAAAACAGTTGCCAACTACCTCAATTATTCAACCCGTGAATTTACCACAAGTTAGGCAGCTCCATAATGTTCAAATTAAAAATTAAGGCTTAGCATTGTTTCTTTCTGGGCAAGTGTTTTAGTATTGTTTGAACTCACCAGTACAATTGTTACCAACTCATCATTTGTGAGAATATATTACATGAAAACTGAAAATTCATTTACATCGTAACGCAAACTCTGACAACAAAAGAGCAACATATCATCATCATAAATTTCAAAACATTTTTGAATATTTTTTATCCCAATCTAAGAATTTTAGTACAACATATTTTCAAGGAAAAAGAAATACCAAAGTAGATGAGAACATAAGGTAGTAGTATTAGTAATATATATAACTTGGTAATCAGTATGAATCACCACATTCTCACACAGTGGTTTCCAAGTCTCAGAACTCTTTTCAAGTTTTTGTTTCCTCTTCTTTTAATTGTGAGGAATACCTGCAAAACAATCAAAGCAGTATCCTTGGTTATGTTATTGACTAAACACAAGAACTGCTTCATAGCTTCTACAACAAAGAACATAACAAAACTTGTATACCTCTAGATCCATGATCTAGTCGTACTTCAGCTAATGGGTTGACTATAAACTCTGCAGCACCATTGAACCGCTGCCTTGAGTCTTGCATCGCCATGGTTTGTACATTCCTGTTCCTATAAGTGGCCAGCCTCGTAGAATGCTGCTGATCTGGTTTCTTCCAAAATTTGGATCTAATGAAACTTCCAGGAGGAATGAGACAACAGTTGTTACTCATCCTCCCATTTGAAACGGCCAAGTCATAAGATATCTCATCCATCGCAAGTTCTAGTCCCTGAACTCTAGTTTCCAGAGCACGCATTCCATGTTGTGAGCTTCCCACAAATCTCTAATGACATAAACACAAAATGTAAGAAATATCATGGTCATGGTTTCACTGCTGATTGTTAATAAACAAACCTGAAGGAGATCCATTAGATTGGATTGCTGTTGTTCAATCTGAACAAGCTGACTACGTATCAGAGACATATCTTCAAGCCCTTTGCAGTTACTACTATTTTGGTTTTCAGACAGAACATGATGTCCTGTTGCCATTGTAACACCTGATGCTTGGATATTTCCAGTAAGAGAACTAGCAACACTTCCTAGCTTGTGCATCTTTTCTTGATTAGAGTGAGTCACTTCCTTTGTGTTCTCGTTATGGTCATGATACTCTTCTTCAAGAGGCTCACCTTTGGGAATGCTACCTCCTCCTCCTCCAGCTTTCCAGTCTAATCTTCTCCTCACATTTGATTTAGTACGCGACGGTACTGAACTTGTTTTCTTCTGATCACTGCTACTTTTTATGTTAGTCCGTTTCCTAGCCGTGGTGGCTAATGAGCTCCCCGGTGGAGTCGTTCTTGGTTTACCAGGTGTTGATGCAACTCTAGAGCCAGATAAAGGGTACCGTCCATCACCTGCATCACCTAAAAAGCAAGTAACACATCCACACAGAGCTAAGATCTTAAACCAAGAATAGTAACCTACTAAACAACAAAAAGTTTCCTAATTTCGCAAACCTTTGGAAGAAGCATTAGATCTTGGTGGAGAAACCTCTTCTGATAAATCCGGAACTTGTCTCCACGCCTCCATCATCTGATTCATCACATCTCTCACAGCTTTCACCTAAACACACAGAATCAAAAACTGAATCATCCTTGAGAAGACAAAACTACACTCAGACATGAAAGACAAAACCTTGTCGTATCTCTTGCTCTCAAAGATCTTCAAACACTTAGCTTTGAACTCTCCTAATCCATTCCTCTCCACCGTAGCTAACTTCCCCAAAGCTTCAGCGGCGGCTTTCCTCGCCGCCCAATCTTCACTACTCAAGAAACTAACCAAACAATCCACAACCCCTCTCAACCCTCCACCGCCCACACCACCAGCTCCAATCACACTCCCGATCACAACAACCCCCGCCGACTTCGCCTTAAAAGCCTTACACTTTACAAGCTTCTCCACCCTGGGAAGCAACACCTCCCCTAACCTCACCAGATCCGGATCCTCCGCCGCATCGATCGCCGCCGCGAGACACAGCCCCGCTCCGATCTGCGCATTAACCTCCTGCTCCGTGAAAAGCGCATCCGACAACGGCTTCACGAACGCCTCCATTAAAGGAGGCTTCGTCGTCCGGGAAGAGATCGCCGACACCGCCGCGACGCACGCCGCCCGTACAGAAGAGTCTGAATCACGGAGACGGCGCGTGATGCGAGAGAGGATCTTAGAGAGGAAGGGAGAGAGAGAGTTGGGAGGGAGAGAGACGGATAAGACGGAGAGCAAGTGGATACAATGTTTCCGAACCGCCGGTTTATCGCCTGTGTCGACGGAGAGTATAACGGAGATGAAAGACTGGAGATTCCCGGAGGTGGGATCGATGTTTCTCGCCATGGAATCGAGCTCACGCGCCGCCATTGTGAATGTGTCTCGGTCTCCGAGCTTTGTTAGTAACACCGACATGTTCTGCTTCGAGTTTTTCGCCATTTTTTTTATCTAGCGTTGTTTAACTGTTTTTTCCGGCGGTTAGTGAGACGGTGGTGGATCTGGGGGGATAAGAGGTGGTGGCAGTGGCATTTAGTGTAAATTTTTAGATATGATTGTTTGTAATGAGAGTGTGTGTTCGGTCGGTGGTGGATGGTTTGACTCTCTGACCAGTTTGGGTTTTACCGTTTGTTTTGCGTGTCTTTTCTCTGTGATCTGTCTTTATACCGTTTATTGGGAGGTGGTGGGAATAGAGACGATGATGATAATGACGACGACTCAAAACGACGCCGTTTCTGCAGGTATCTAAATAAACACGCCAGGGTGTTTAATACATGTTAATTTATTTTATTTTTTTGGTCAGTACATGTTTAATTGTTAGTGAACAAATCATTAATTAAAATTGTGATACATTCTAGTTAATGGATTTATAATTATATATAGTCAAAAGGTGTATTTAAGAGAATAGTTATTGTATAATGTGATTATGATACTTAAGGGATAGTCAAATGACCTATTTAATGGAATTGTTATTGTCTGATTAAGTTATTACTTAAGGTTTAAAGTTTAGAAATTAGTATGACGCTTCAATTGTTCAACTTGATGCATGTGATATGATTATACTAACTCGTAAATGTGTTTAGAAATTAATAGAATACAAATTATTAGAATAATAGAAAAAAAAAATGGAATAGATGCTAAAATTGTTTTGGAATATTTATTTTTCATTCTATTCAAATTAAATGATAAAAAAATATTTTGAAATTGATAGAATAAATTATTTCAAATCATTCTATTTTAGATATTTATTATTTAGTTGTAGCCTATTTAAGGTAATTATTGTAAGTCAATTTTGTGATTAGCTTTATATATGTGAAGATTTTCTTTTACGAAATTGCTTGGTTATTAATATTATAGATTGATAGGATTTTTGACAAATGTGGATGATATATAATATAACATATGACTTGTTAGCTTTCAAACATCAATATGTGCAAATGAAGCAAAAATGTAACTTAGTTTGATGGGCTTCTTTGTTTATACGTGCCCTTGTCAAGGTGGTTCAACTCTAAAATATTCTAACATTTTTATTACTTATTTGGTGAGCCAATGTTATCAAATCGAATAATGAAAGCTATTTATACTTGTTTTTATGTCTAAATATTAATCTAATTAGCGTGATTTGTGAAGAACGTGTGATCGATATGTTCTTGTTGACTCATACATGTTTTAAGTCGGTTAATCAAATCTTGATTTTTGGTTTAAATCCGGTCTATACCGGGAGGCTTTTTTGGGCTCAAAGCAAAGCCAAAATAGAGTTCGGCTGCACCGAACCGGAGAAAAAGCCACACACAGAAAAAGCCTGTGTTTTGTTTTCACTCGATAACGTCTTTTTCTTTTTGTCTACTTTATTAGATGCCTTGAGCATTGAGTAGTAAACAAACATTTTTCAAAAGAAGAAAAAAAAAAGCATAGAAAGATAAGCCTCATGAGCTTGTTTCTGCAGCCTTATTTTCTTTATCCATCACAGCTTTAGCGTAGGTCTCATAGCAGCATCAAGATAAAGAGAACTTGTATCAATTATCATGTAGATAAGACATAGGAACTTCATATTGCTCTAAGTTCATGAAAAGAGTTGGACAAGTGACATCTCAAGATCAACTTATTTTCATAGTAACTAAGAAAAAATTTCAGTCAAGGAAGTGACATATCAAGAACATCTTTCTTACAGAGTTCTCAATGATGTTATGAGGATGATTTTAAAGTTGCTAAACATTTTCCATTCACATCTACAGAACATGTCTATGAAACATATGACATTCTCGGTCACTAGTGATGGGTATCTGAGTGTGCTCAGTAAACCTCTTACTCAAATTTCTCATGAACCGTACCACATTTATCATCCAAAAATGGAATTATTCAACTTATGTTTCACATAACCTGGCAAACCGAAAAACAAAACAATCCAAGTAACAAGAAACCAGTCCAAAACTGGATTTGTATCTCTACTTCTTGCAATACTTTCTGACAAATAGATCACACAAAAGACCTTGTTTTCAAGCCTTCAACAAAAATGAAGCTTTCCTAATATATTCACATCTTTAACACAGATGGAAAGAGCAAACCAAGAAGAAGAACACCTCTGGACGATCATAAACTCGAGACTCACAAAGCTTTCCCCAAGTATGTATATACACACGAATCTGTCCAGGGCGAGTAGCTTTTATCTTTGCTTTGTAAACTAACTTCACTTCAGATTTTTCCTAACTGTAACATTCTTGAATACAGAGAGCCATTTCGAGACAGTGAAAAGCTTTGTCCATCTTTTGCT
Organism: Moricandia arvensis; assembly: GCA_905132765.1. Taxonomy (NCBI): domain Eukaryota; kingdom Viridiplantae; phylum Streptophyta; class Magnoliopsida; order Brassicales; family Brassicaceae; genus Moricandia; species Moricandia arvensis. The sequence continues at coordinate 67,374 of CAJHQP010000178.1, read as the reverse complement.
GTGAGCCTTACCGACCACAACGTTCTTCTCTGACATGAACCCGTCAAGAGCACTTTGCAAGTCGGATTGTGGTTCTTCTAAGCCAAGAATCTGAGAGCAGTTCCATAGATTGAAGTCGTCGTATAAACCTTGTGGTGTAACTTCCATGTCAACAACATCACTGTACTGTCCACTACATTCTGCTGTGTTGTGAAGGTTTGACACAAAACCATAACCCTCCAAGCTGGTCAAACTCAAACCGGAGTAATCAATTCCAACACTGCTTTGAGAAGACGGGACGTTGAGAAAGTTCCTCATCATGGAAGACTCATCATCATACGAGATCACTTCATTTAGGTGACTCAATGCAGCAGTTACCATATCCTCAGCTTGGGCCTGAATCAGTATAAGAATGCAAACTTATGAAGAGCTGTAAAGAGAGTCAGAGAGAGGGAATATCAGTACCTTTTCAATCTCAGATAACTTCTCAGCAGGAACATACTGAAAATCCACAAGCAGTCCAAGCACTTGAGCTACTACATTGAATACTACAGCAGTTTCCTTCTGAAATCCATGAGGTTGGTACACATGGACACTATTATCAAGAACACAGGACCGAGCATGGTCCAAAGTAATTTCCCACATCTTTGAAGACATACCAGTACCAAGAATCTGCAAGAACATTAATCATCATCATTAGGTGTAGCCTAGTTACATAACCACATATCTTTTATAAGAAGGAAGGCAAATCTTACTTGCCGGAGTTTTGGAGAGTTTAGATGGAAATGTGTAAGGAAATCCTTTACAGTGTTTATATTTGAATAAGTCAGACGTTTGTGAAATGCTCCATCTTTCCCTATCTTTTCCAATCTCCACACTTCATCAAACAGAGAAGGTGGATGATGCTTTCTGTACACTACAAGAAAGAGCGAGAAATCACAGAGATTAGGAGTACTGGAGAGTAACAATCTCTCAACTCTGGTGCTGGTTCTTAAACCTATCCTACAAGTTTCGGAGTCATATTTGCAGGAAAGTATCTAAGACAACTTTCTTTTCATATCTTAAATAGTCTGCTCAATGATACATATTTTGTGAAAGGAAACACTAACAAGCAATACTTACATTCTCCTCGGTGATCCCTTACAACAAAGGACTCTGTTATTGCCTCTCTAACCTTGACAAACTCAAATTGATCCACCATTTGTACTCCTAGTCTGAACTTCCTGCTTCTAGTCCAGCTAGAGTTATCGGTAAATGAAATTTCATCCATAACAGCAATACCATCATTAAGAACTGCAAATACATTCCCACTGAGTAGAGGTTTCTTTCCTTCTCTCTCTCTTACAATGTTATTCCTGAAGTCTTCAGCTGAACAACTGCTATGACTCTCAAAATCACCCTCAACAACAAAAAATCTCTAGCTTGGCAGATGATGCTGGACCTGAAGAGACAATCTGGCCAGTTGAAGGATCGATTAGTCCAATTCTTATAGCTTGACCTTCATCTCCTTCTATCCGAGCTGAAGTAAACACAGGAAGTGATAGACTGTTCAAGAACTTCAACTGTAGGTTCCTTGATTCCAAAGGATGAATCTCCTTCTCACAAATCCTGAACAAAGATGACATGTAAAGAGAAATATTGATAACATAACAGCCAGAAAGAATCTAATATATAATTTGAAAAGCAGGTTTACCATTTGATGCCTGTTAGATGCTTTGCAAGAGCCAACTCAACTTCTTCTTTTACCTGTCCCAAAAGAATATTTATATATAAAGGGCTAAAGCATTTACCTTTTGGATTACTAACATGATACATACCACTTTACGGATCAAGGGCTCCAGAACCGGTTCAAGAAAATGTTTGACAGTTTGCAACCTCATTACCTCCTGAACCACACTACAGTTTTGGATTCAAAAACATATGTGAGAATTAACTGTAGCTGGGTGACACTAAAGATTTTAGCTTTAAACAACACTAATGCTTTGTCCACACCAAGCCACTAGGAAAAAAAAACAAAGCTTCTCAATCATGGTCATAGAAGTAACAAAACCAAACATAACTATAATCTCCATGCCACCAAGACAAAGATCAATTAGTCTCCTCCATAATCATTCACAGAGAACCCAACTAAAGAATCCAGCATATCATATACATAGATCCTCATATTGTCTTAAACAAAATTTGTGCTTGTTCATAGACATGGGACATAAAGATCAAAACTTTCAAACTCTAATTCAGACATATCTCATAAGCTTACACTTCTATCATCCATATCCAATTCAATCATAAGAACACAGATGGCTAAAAAAAGGTTGTACCTTTTGAACCTCCGACGCTTATCCTCAGGGGTTGATCCACCTTCCACACGAGCTTTCCCTGCTTCAAACTCCCTCTTGTGCGACATACCCACGAATCCAACAAGAGCCGTCGAAATTCACAGAGAGTTTCAACCATTTACAATAACCTCTTTGGGATAATCAGAACCAATATTTCCGGAAATAAAAAGATTGTATTTTTTACATATCCCAAAAGTGTAACGGAAGTTTCCTAAATCTGATAAGCAAGACCCGTATCTTGGAACTATCTATCTATCTTCCCCCACCACCACAACACCACCACCAAGCTCTTTCAGACAAAACTTAAAAAGGAAGACAAAAGAGAGACTATGCCAATCTTTTGGTAAGCAGATAGAGACAGAGTTGAGAGTGGTGTTGCGTGTGTAGGTAGGGTCTACCGAAACCGCGTTACTGACGAGGAGCCCCTCGATTTATTTATTTTTAATTAAAAAAGTTTTGACCTTTATATCTGCTCACACGTTTGAACCTTTCTTTATTTTTTGTGACGTCACGTTTTAAAAGTTTATAACCCAAGGTTGTGACCTTTATAATTAAATTAATTAATTGGGGTTTGCAAATTTAATGAGAAATACAATATGATAACCCTAAAAAGTTTTTATATAAAAAGAAATTCTAAAGAAAAAAGTAATCAAAAGGGATTTTATTAAAAGTGTAAACATACACTTATGCATTTTGGTTTAACTAATCTAGATTTCAAATTTAGAAATATGGAACATGATTTGATTGTGAGTTTAAAACTTTTAGAAATAGAAAAATATTAGAATTTTTAAAATAAAAAGAATTATATCTTCTTTTTATTAAAACTATTTTGTTGAATGTTTTTTTTTTAAAACTATTGAAGAGAGAATTAACCAATTTTAATTATGAAAATATCTTTTTTCTTTTGGACCTAGAAAAGAAATCATCAAGCATGCGAAAAAAAACTGCAATCGTCCATATAAAATCATATTCAAGTTCTCCCATAATTCCATTCTTGTTGTTATTGTCACATGGTATATGAATCAATTTGTTATATAGGTCACCAAAAGAAGCATATGGATAACATTAATTTATGCCCCAGCCATAAGGTCTTGTCCTATGATTATGTCTTTCCAAGAAGAACAAAACAAACAACATATGTTAATCTCTGATCTGAATATCTGAGACTATTCTTTGCCAACTTTCAGATGTGAAATATTTAATTTTTCAGATTTTAATCATATTAAGAGAGGACTTATTAGTTATTAAGTTCTTATGATATGATTTGTTAGTTCTCCTTCTCCACGATGATTCAATTAAGATAGTTCTTTTATACACACACAAACACCTTCTTGTAGACCAATCGTACACACCACTAATGAGCAACACAAAGACGTCGACGCACCCATTCCCAAAACCAACTCATGTCATAAACTTAAACGCGTGATTTTAATGAACGTAAAAGCAAAAACGAAAATGAGTTTGTCCAAAATGTTTTTTTTTTATATATTGTAAGCATGCACTATGCAGTCTAGGGACAAGTACGACGTACCTCTCTCCACTAAACATATTTTAAAATTTTATTGATTAATCACATTATTCAAAACACAACTAGAATCATAGTCTCTGAACAAGTAAAGACAGTGTGCAATAGTGATGTATAAGAGATCGTTGATGATTTACAAACAATGTTTAAATCATTACTAGTATCTTATTATCAACATTATGATCGTCCTACGTCTCTCTCATTCCCAATGGTTTGCTCTCTTAAAAGATCACATGATGATGGTACGAAGATGAGTGTTTTCACCCTATTGGACCGAGCCCAAAATAAGCCCAACTTAAGAAACATTAATGGGTCTGCACATTTAAAAAAGCCCTTGAATCTTAACCTTTAAAACAAACGGTTTATCATTCAGCGGCGCGTTATTTGAATTCGAATTTTGGAAGAATAACTTACACAGAGACCCCACACACAACGGAGCGTCTGGGAAATGGTAGGCCCTCAGATTCCAAAATTTCCGAATCGGACGGTTCGTATTGACTCTACTCTGAAACGTAAAGAGACTTCAACAAAGTTCCCGCTCTCAAGGCAAAACTGCTACAAAAATTTAGGTTACGCGTGTATTATGTAAGCTATTCAAAAGTAAACCCCTTTATTTCATATATGTTCTTATTTAACCCCAAACTATTGATTTGACCCAAATCCTCATTTAAAAATCACAATTACATAACTCCTAAAAATCATTTTTTCAAGACAATTGGTTGGACTACAGCTATCAAAATTTTACTCTACATTTAGTCTATAGAAATATTTTGATGTAGATATATCTAGTATAACTGTAGAAATTAAATAAGAAAATGACAAAAATGAAAAATATTCCTACTATAATTTCTACAATAATATTTTTTAGTTTTTAAAATTAAAGTTTTTATAGCTATTTTTTAACTTTAAACTTAAAAATTAGTAATTTATATGATTGTAAATAAAAATAAAAATTAATATCACTTCCTATACCTCAACCAATCACTCCCTAATAAGTGGTGAATGTATGAATACTTAGATATATAAGTCGGATTTCGTTTTTATTTATTAATTACTGTGATTAAAGTGGACACAATCTGGGAATAACTTAAATAATGGGGTGAAAATAGAAACTATCATATAGTATAGGAGCACAAACGAGTCTTTTTTTTTTTTCAAAACAAAAATAAGACTGCTTTGTCTATTATAAGTGACCTTTCTCCACTCTCACAAATTTCAAAATTCAAAATCTTCAGTTTCTTCTTCCCACTCCAAACCAAAAAAAGGAAAAAAAAAGTTCAAAGCATCGCATCCATGGAGAAATCGACGGAGAAGAGCGTGAGCTCCGTTGCTTCTGGTAATTTGAACTTAACACTCCTTCTCTCTTAGATCATCCATTCCCGTTTCATCTCCGTGATTTCTCTATTCTGATCGTAACAGGAAACTCAATCAACTCGAAGCTGAGGTATCCTCTCAGATCTTCTCTTAGATCCAAGGAAGGGAAGCCTCCTGTTCCTGATTTCTCAGGCGGCTCTTCAGTTCCCAGAAGGTACTGTACTGTTCATCACCATTCAAATTCTAGATCTGGAATCGATGAGACATTGATTAGGCTTAAGATTGTTTGTTGATAAATTTGAATATTAGGATACGATGATAACTTGTTATACATGTAAATCTTCTTGTGAATTGTATTTGTGTGTGGTTTTGGAATCTCAGGGGACGAGTAGCGTCTGCTGTTAGTCAGAGTACTACGGTTCTTGACCTCTCTGCTAAGAAGAGTGTTGATCGGGCCAAGCCACCGAGGAGAATGTCGATTCCGAACAAGGCTTCAAGCAACTCTTCTGTTAGATCTGTGAGCAGCAGCGTCACTTCTTTGTCAGAGAGCAAGGCGAAGAGGCCAGGAGGCAATGCCGGGAGATTTAATGAAACGACTGTCTCTAGTGTGGTGAGATCAGGGGGGACTCGGAGAAAGGTTGAGGATTTGTCTTCCTCTACTTACTGGATGGCTCATATCAAGCTTGCGGAATCAGTGGGGAAGCATTCGATTTCGCTTGGGTTTTTTAAACTTGCTCTTCATGCAGGGTCTGAGGTAAGAAGCTTGTTGGTTTCCATGAAAGTTTGATTTTTTTTTTTTTTTTTGATTAACTTACGGGCTTTGTGTGTGTGTGTGTGTTTCGGAATGTAGCCAATTGAGAAGATGAAAGAGGAGTTGAAATCGTATGTTGCTCGCAACAACATGGATGGGCTTGCTGATGCTGTGAAGGAACTATCTGAACTGTACGGTATCTCAGAGGAATCCAAGGAGACGCAGATGATCTCAGAGACCACTTCTGTAGTGGCTGAAGAAGCAACTGTTTCTCTGAAGAATGATGATGATGTTCAGAGTTCATTCTCCACTCCTGTAGCTTCGAACATCACATCAGAGGTCATGAAAGAAGATGTTTCGCCAGATGCAGCTGTCATAGAAGAAGCCAAGGAGGAAGAGGTCTCAGAAAGCATCCCACAAGAAAGAACTAGGAGGTCTTTGGATGTAATCAATGTGAACCAAGCGGATGTTCCAGAGGTTGTTCAAGGATCAGAAGATGGAGTTCCAATGGTGACTGCTGTTCAACCTTCAGAGAAGAAACGTGCAGTTAGAAAAGAGACTGTTTCTAAGAACAGCCTGCCCGTGAAGACAAAGAAAGCAGTAGCGACCAACTCTGTCAATCCAAGAGCTGTTCCAGAAAACAAGGACAACAAGTCACAGAAGAAACCTGAAAGGATCACTAAGCCAAGGACTAAGAAAGTTCAAGAAGAGACCAAAAAGTCCACCAAGAAACCAGCTGCTAAAGAAGGTAAATACATTGTCTTTGAAAAGCTGGTGTGGTCTCATTTGACTGATGATGCTAAATGTTTTTTCGTATAGGTGAAGTTAAATCTCTGAAGCAAATGGAGAACAAAGAAAACTCTGTGAGTATCTTTTTTTTTTGTAGTTCAGAGGATCAAATTGCTTCTATACCTAAAAGAGACTTAACTCGAGCTTTCTCACTGCAGGTTGTTGTTGGTGCAGGAGAAGAAGTCCAGGTTTGAATGAAGAACAGAGAAGCGTTTCTTCACATCTCAATCAACTCTTTTTCTTTTGGTTTGAATGCTTGTTCAAGGTACATAGTTGAAACGCTTTTGCAAGTTCGGTTTGAAGACAACAAATATTTTATTTGCTTGGTTATGTTATGTAATTGTGTCAAAGTTTCTTTTCTCTCGTCTCTCTTCATTTGAGATGTTTTTCTTCTTACTATTTTCTTTTCAACTTTGATTATTCATAGTTATCAAATATATTTTGGATGAAACTATTCAATCTCCAATCCTCCTTACTATTAAATGAGAAGTACATTTGACACGTGGCGCTCACAGAGCTCTTCTCAGCTGAAATAATGCGATTCTATTGGTTGATTTTTCGAAAATTCATTTTTAATTTATTTTTCTCATCGAGATAACAAAAAAAGGAAGACCTATAAATACTAACCTTATTTTGTTTAATGCATTGAATACTTACTAAAAAAATAAGACAGATTGAAGGAGTAGGAAACTAATTAATATTACTTGCGCAAGAATATTTATATGTTTAATGCATTGAATACTTACTAAAAAAATAAGACCGATTGAAGAAGTATGAAAGTAATTAATATTACTTGCGCAAGAATATTTATATGTTTAATGCATTGAATACTTACTAAAAAATAAGACCGATTGAAGGAGTAGGAAAGTAATTAATATTACTTGCGCAAGAATATTATATGTTTAATGCATTGAATACTTACTAAATAAATAAGACAGATTGAAGGAGTAGAAAAGTAATTAATATTACTTGCGCAAGAATATTAATTAATACATGTATTTACTACTATCATTTACTAAAATACGGTAAATCATATTGATTACTTGCGCAAGAATATTAATTAATACATAATTTACTACTATCCCTTACTAAAAATACGGTAAATCATATTGATTACTTGCGCAAGTTAAAATCGTATCATATGCATTTAATTTTCTTTTTAAAAATTAACTATATTTACTTAAACGGTTCCATAATTTATTTTATGAATATTTTCTTGGCGTCGTTACAAACCTATATGATTCACTTCATATATATAGAGGTCAATGTCGAAGGATTAAATCATAACAAAGGTGAGTCTTTTTTTTTTCTTTGCGTGGTTTGTTTAGTTCTGTTTACTTGTTTATAAAGTTTTAGACATGTGTGTTACAGGGGAATGATAGAGGAGAATAACTTAAGAATTTGAAGTATGGAGTGTTTGGATTAGGAAACAGACAATATGAACATTTTAATAAGGTTGTTAAAATGGAATTATTTTTTTGTTTCACGCTTACTCCAGTTTCCTTGGCTAATATTCGAATTATTTTGTAAATATGTGTTGCAGGTTGCCAAAGTTGTAGATGACGTCCTTGTAGAACAAGGTTTGTTTGTTTCTTTATTTCATTATTCATCTTGATGTGTTTGTATTATAGTTTTCTGACTTGATGAGTTATTTGTACAGGTGCGCAGCGTCTTGTCCGTTAAGTAAATTTTATATTATTTAAGTTAAGTAAATTTTATATTATTTACGTTAAGTAAATTGTATATATATTTAAAATTTATAATAATTTTGATCATTGTTTTGATCAAAATCCAAAGAGAACTCAAGATTGATTTATAAAGAAAGAATAACATGCATTCATAATTATAAAGAAAATAGAAAACAAAAGAGAAAGTACAATATATGAATTGTGAGATATATAGTATCTATGTCAAATTCACTAAATAATAAGTTTGAATTTTTTTATCATATTAAAGATTAGATCAACTAAAATATTTAGAATTCTATCATAATCTTTATTTTTACTTATTTAACTAAATTGAAATAATATTATTAATTCGAATTGATGATTCTTTGTTTAAATTGAAATAATATTATTAATTCTATCAAACTGTATTTCGAATATTTATATGTTTAATGCATTGAATACTTACTAAAAAAATAATACCGATTGAAGGAGTAGGAAAGTAATTAATATTACTTGCGCAAAAATATTTATATGTTCAATACATTGAATACTTACTAAATAAATAAGACAGATTGAAGGAGTAGGAAAGTAATTAATATTACTTGCGCAAGAATATTAATTAATACACATATTTACTACTATCCCTTACTAAAAATACGGTAAATCATATTGATTACTTGCGCAAGAATATTAATTAATACGGTAAATCATATTGATTACTTGCGCAAATTAGAATCATATCATATGCATTTAATTTTCTTCAAAAACAAATTAACTATTTTTTAATTGTAAAATTAAATTGTATTAATATGTCAATGATTTAGTATTAATACGATCTAAAAACATTTTATTGGTAAAATTTTATGAAAAAATATGTCAATGATTTAGTATTAATACTTTAATATGATTAATTTATATAACTAATATTAGTATTAATATGTCAATGATTTAGTATTAATACGATCTAAAAACATTTTATTGGTAAAATTTTATGAAAAAATATGTCAATGATTTAGTATTAATACTTTAATATGATTAATTTATATAACTAATATTAGTATTAATATGTCAATGATTTAGTATTAATACGATCTAAAAACATTTTATTTGTAAAATTTTATGAAAAATATGTGAATGATTTAATATTAATACTTTAATATGATTAATTTATATAACTAATATTTCTGTAAAAAGTTTGAATTATTCATAAAGAGAGAAACAACTTCAAAATTTCTAATAATTTTTAAAATGAGAACACCTTTTCATACTCTTCCTATTTAATTTATTTGTTTTAATAATGACATCCCTCTATATATTAAAGAAGAATCTCTCCTAAGATTTTGCCTTCACTTTTTGAAGTTATTTACATTGTATGCCACTGCCTTTTCAGATTTTTTTAAATATTTTTGCCAACTATATTTTCGCCAATCAGAATTCAAAGCAATTCTGATTTTATGATTATTAATTTTTCATTTAACCATATGAATTTAAAGAAATTGTAAGGAAAAAAACATAGTTAATACGATTATCTAAAATATGGTAACTGAATTTACCTAATTTAAGGAATAGTAACTATATGATATTTTAGAAATTATCGTGAGATACGATTCTAAGGAGTATGCCGCAAGTTTACGAAAACCCTATGTCTCAACGTGTTTCCTTATTCTTATTATAATAAGCTCTATTTCTTCCTAAACAAACCACTACCATAAAACAATCTATGGCTTCTAATACATAAATTACAAAATCTGTGGCTTTTATTACAAATTAGTACGATGATTAAGGATTTGAAACCTTTGAAACAACACACTTTGTTATCCGGCGAACCCATGGAAATCAGATGATGAAAATGAGAACTATATGAATATTTTTCACAAAATAAAATTTAGCTCAAATAAAAAATTAATACAGTAGAATTATATAAACAAATTTTAATTTTAAATTATATCATGATTGATTTATAACTTTTTAAAAATGTACAATAATATTTTTAAACATAAAAATCAATAAAACTATATACGTATTACATAATAAAATATTTAAACATATATTCTTATAACAAAATTTATTTATCATTTTAAAATGACATTTTTAAAACAGAAAAATCTTGCACTTTTAAACATGTTTTCTGTTTAAACTTATGTTCCAATATCTTACACGTTTTTGTCACTAAAGAAAATGATTTACATATGTTTTCAGGTAAAGAGAAGGTTTATCTTAGCTCTGACACTCCCTAGAGACAAGGTCTGGATTCCTAGAATGTTTGTCACACCACCTGACACAAAGTTTCCCTTCAGAATGCATCGAAGACAGTTTCCCATTACATTGGCTTTCGCGATAACCATCAACAAAAGTCAAGGTCAAACACTAGAAAGCGTTGATTTGTTTCTGCCTAGGCCAGAGTTCTCTCATTGTGAGCTCTACGTCGCACTTTCAAGAGTTAAATCGAGATCGGGATTAAAAATTCTAATAACTGGTAAAGAAAGGAAGCCGAAGACGAAAACTTTGAATGTTGTCTTCAAACAAGTTTTTCATAATATTCGTAGCCAAGGGTACTTAATTGTACCTTTACTTTTTTCCAATAAATTAAGGAAAATATAGAAACTGTTACAATTATTTATCTTTTCGATTTCTCAGATGGGTAGTGATGAGTAATAAAATTACATCTTAAACACACATATTAGGATTTTTAATGATGTTGCAATTATACATACACACAATATGTTGCACCCTGATACTGAAGATACTTTGTTCCATCACGTCCATATAAAATATAGAGTACCAACATTTGTATGTGTCGTTGCTTTACCCCAAACACAGTGGTTTTATGATATAAAATTCGTGTCTGCCAAAACCCAACCACTATTAAGCCCATAACTGAATATGTTCATGTCCGCCGGCCACCTAGTTACTACTAAATAGTTAGTATAAAGATTAACATAAGCTCGGTTAGTTTAGTTAATAGTTTAACTCATTAAACATGTCTGATCCATCCCATGGGCTGGTAATCGTATTGGGCTTTTGGTTTTCTTTTAAACTTGTATCTTCTGTACTAGCCTTTGGGCTTTATGAAATAAAAGATGACAAAAAAGCATAAAGACAAAAACAAATACGTCAACTCCTAAGCGGACGTGACTCAGCAAAGCTATCTCCATTTTGATACTATTAATTTAGTAATTAATTAATCGATACTAGATTACTAGCTCTATCTTTTATTTACATCTAAATCTGTATAGTTTCACAAATTTCCTTTTTTAATAATTAAGATTAACCTTCTTAATTATTTAATTAGAGGAAATTTTGAATAAGAGAGAGAGAATATGCTTCTTCCTCATGATGACTCATCAACATGAAGGTTACATTACAAGCAATTAAAAACTATGGCGTTGTACGGTAATTAATATTAAAATAAAGGGAAACAATCAATAAATATCTAAAAATCATTAACGTAATTAAATCAAAATCAATCACTCTCCTTCTTATAAGCCAATCACTCAGTCACACACAACCAATCTCGTATCCTTCAAAAAGAAACGTCAAAGAGTTTCATCTTTCTCTCCGTCTCTTTTGGATCTTAAAGCAATGTACAGAGCTTTGGCGAGCAGAGCACTGAGAGCTAAGTCTCTCTCTGACAACAAATCCTCGAGCTTCCTCGCTTCTTTCACCTCTTCCAGGTTTGATCTCGCTAAAGTGTTGTTTTTTATAATAAGATTGTTCTTCGCCTTTTTGGTTTGCATGTTTTTGCCCTGACAGTCTCAGTAATGATTTAATTAAAAGTAAATTAAAAAAGACAAAAGCTTTAGCAAGTTGGTGTTTTTACAAAAGTTATGAGATTTGGATTTGGTCTTATTACAAGATCGAGTTTCCGCATCTGACAGTGTGTTATGTAATGAAGAACGTGTTGTCTGATTAGAGATCGAAGTGGTAATTTATGCAGGTTGAATCATTCTATACCGTTTGCTACCGTAGATGCCGAGGAGATATCGGGTGCTCACCCTGCTGAAGTACAGAGCTTTGGTACGTGTTCACTTCTCATTGGTTGATTTGATTGCTCATTGCAGTCATGTGATTGTTTTCAAGTGCTGTTGTGGAATCTCTGAGATCTATTTCGTTTGTATTTACAGTGCAGGGAAAGTGGATAGGATCTTCGAACTACAACACGCTTCTGGATCCTCTCAATGGAGAGCCTTTCATTAAAGTTGCTGAGGTGGATGAATCAGGAGTTCAGGTGTGAAGATCCATCAACAAGCATTGATCGTACAGTAACTTGGTATCAGTCACAGTTCTAACTTGATCTTTCCTCTGTTCTGTGTTGCAGCCGTTTATTGAGAGCTTAGCACAGTGTCCGAAACATGGTCTCCATAACCCTTTCAAATCTCCAGAGAGGTATGGTTTGCTTGGGAAATAAACTTTATGAATCTAATCTATATTTCTGTTATGTTTTTCCCTCATTTGTTTCTTTGAGTATACTAAAACCTATGGTCATTCTTTCTACAGATACCTTTTATATGGAGATATCTCGACAAAGGCAGCTCATATGCTCGCCTTGCCTAAGGTAATATATGTTCTATTTTCTTTAATACAAAACTCAGATATCCTGAATGATTTGTGTACTGAGCTACTGGTTGTTTGTTATTGTATGCGTTATATACACTATCAGGTATCTGATTTCTTCACGAGGTTAATACAAAGGGTTGCTCCAAAGAGTTACCAGCAAGCTGCTGGAGAAGTCTTTGTCACACGAAAGTTCTTAGAGAACTTTTGCGGCGATCAGGTACATGATCTTCACACTATTTTCAAGAACTATACATTCATTTATGTTGGCTAGCTTTAGAATATTTGTTAAATGATTCTGCTTCACGTTATTTTTATCAGGTGCGTTTCCTGGCACGATCTTTTGCCGTTCCTGGGAATCACCTTGGGCAACAAAGCCATGGCTACCGCTGGCCTTATGGTCCTGTAAGTCATTCTCACTATATGCTTATAACTTGTTACTATTCTGTTTCCTAGGTTGTTTCTAAAATCAAAAATTTATTTAATGATGCAGGTAACGATTGTTACACCATTCAATTTTCCACTTGAGATTCCACTACTTCAGTTGATGGGGGCTTTATACATGGGTAACAAACCTCTTCTCAAAGTGGACAGCAAGGTATGTACTTATATCTCGTCACACATATAAAGCTATTCATATTGATTGTTTCAAATGTTACTTGGATAGGTGAGCATTGTAATGGAGCAAATGATGCGGTTGCTGCACTATTGTGGTTTACCCGTTGAAGATGTTGACTTTATTAATTCTGATGGGAAGACTATGAACAAGATATTGCTAGAGGTTTGTGTTCCGGAATACACAAGTCTATTGTCTCCACATGTTTTTTCTTAAATTGAGCTGAATCCGTGTTTTGTCAATTTTGCAGGCGAATCCAAGGATGACCCTCTTTACGGGTAGCTCTAGAGTAGCTGAAAAGTTGGCACTTGACCTCAAGGGTCGGATCAGACTGGAAGATGCTGGATTTGATTGGAAAGTCTTGGGACCAGATGTTCAGGAGGTTGCTTATTATACTATATAAACTTCCTGTTTATATTTCCATAAGTCTCTTTTGATGTGAGTGTAATCTTTGACCCGGTGTTCTAATGTCAGGTTGATTATGTTGCATGGGTTTGTGATCAAGATGCATACGCGTGCAGTGGACAGAAGTGTTCTGCACAGTCTATGCTTTTTGTGCACGAGGTTGGTTTGATCCTAGATTTTTAATGATGAATCTGCCTTTGAATCCTCTTTGCTACTTCCAGTTTCTAATTTGTCTTTATTCCAGAACTGGTCAAAAACTCCTCTTCTTTCCAAGTTAAAAGAACTTGCCGGAAGACGCAAGCTGGAAGACTTGACCATTGGTCCTGTCCTAACAGTAAGTTTCATAATTTGTCAGCCTGTTACTCATCCAATGAGATTGTTCATTGACACTAACTACTCTTTGGTTTTACTGTTTAAAGTTCACAACTGAGGCAATGTTGGAGCACATGGAGAATCTGCTTCAGATTCCAGGCTCAAAGCTACTCTTTGGTGGGAAACCATTGAAGAACCATTCAATTCCTTCTATCTACGGAGCATTGGAACCCACTGCAGTTTATGTTCCCATTGAAGAAATCTTGAAGGACAGTAAAACCTACGAACTCGTCACCAAAGAAATCTTTGGACCGTTTCAGGCATATAATCTTCTACCTCAATGATCAGTGTGTTTCCTTGCTGAAAACAAACTTAGCTTGGTTTATATATCTGATGTCCAGATTGTAACCGAGTACAAAAAGGATCAACTTCCTCTTGTGTTGGATGCTTTGGAGAGGATGCACGCTCATCTAACTGCAGCTGTTGTTTCAAACGACCCCATCTTTATCCAGGCAAATCCTTTCACCGTCATCAGTCAAATCAATCTCTTATCTCTCCTCTAATGTTGCAACGAATTCGTACAGGAAGTGATAGGGAACTCGGTGAATGGTACTACATATGCTGGACTCAGAGGAAGAACAACTGGAGCTCCTCAGAATCACTGGTGAGATCAATAACTAACATCTGTCTTTCCTCTTTTGAGAAAAAAAAGTAAACGAGAAGGCTAAATGCTATATTATAAAACACAGGTTTGGCCCTGCTGGGGATCCAAGAGGAGCAGGGATAGGAACACCAGAGGCAATAAAGCTGGTGTGGTCATGCCACAGAGAGGTCATCTATGACTATGGTCCGGTTCCACATGGTTGGGAACTTCCTGCATCTACTTAAAGAAACAAATGAGCACTTAGTTTGCATCGAATAAAGTGAGTTTTGTAGTTTTACTTCTCTACTGGTTTGTAGTTTCAGTATTGAGGGGAGGTATAACAACAACTTTGAATATGAAATAAAGCGTTGACTTAGTTAGTCAAAGGCTGAGGCTGGTTATTATTGTGAAACTCTATTGAATCATAATGATGATGTTTTTACATTTCATATCCGAGTTTTCAATTGTTTTCCTTCAGAAATCAGAGTATTGTGAAAGTCATCTTTGTTAATTTTCTTCAGTAAAGTAATGTTTGTTAGACCTATGGATCGTAAAATAGACTATTGAAAGATATAAAATTTCGTCACTATCATGGAGAAAGACAACAGCACACTCCTCTTATGTTCACACATATAGATCTGTGAGAACCAGTCTTGATCCTTGTGATGCTGGAAACACTCGCAGATTCCATGATCTCTGCAATGGGGTTACTGTTGTTGTACTTTATGTCCAACAGCTTTGATGATATGTACAAGCAGTTTGTCTCCGGTTATGCCTCTGACTCGTTTTATTAGTTCGCTCCGAGAGATTCTCATGTTCTGTTGTGATGTATGCAAAGAAAGCAACAATCAGAATGTCTGAAAATTACATGAAAGAAGTAAAGCTGGAAGAAGAAAGAGAACACTTACTTGCTGATCTCTATAGTGTTTTTGAATGGTGGCTATTTGAGAAGGAGGTAGGAACTTGGATAAAGCTTTGATCAGTACAGGAAATGGCATCCATGGCGATCTCAATCTCCTTGGACTTCCTGTCATGTCAGATATAAGGAATCAAGAACAGAGGAAAAGAAACTCAGTTTATGTTTTGTTTATTTTTGCTTACTGTTGAAGCTAAAGGGAGTTTTGATGCAGACAAGAAACTCAGGCAAGACATGTGTGTTCATGTGAGTACTCCACACAATATACTTCTTCGGAGAAACTAAATCATCAACACCAGAATCAAACTCTGGAGAGCTAGGACACGACTGAGTCGACCCTCGTGGAACAACCTCAGACTTTCCAAGTAACACTCTCGAAAGCAGCAAGAATCTCATCCCATCTTCTGACTCCGCAGCTGAATCCTTCACACTATAAAACACAAACAGTGAGACCAATGAAACAAAACTTTTCAAGAATCAACCAAAGACTTAAAAGCTTACCATTCAAGAAGAGCATTATCAGGAGAGAGATACAAACCACGACCATAAGAACCATCGTTGTTCCCCGGCTGGCTAAACCCGTATTCCAAAACAGACTTCAACTCTGTTCTCGTGACGGCGCACCAACCGTATTTGACTCTACTCCCTCCTCCACCACCGACGTGTTTCATCTCCACCGCCTCTTGAAACACCTTGAAACTCCTGAGCTTAGCACGAGACTCAACGGTTCTAAACCCGTTTCTGAGGATGGAGAGAAGCTGACATTGGTCTCCAAGACCAGACTTACAGTTTCTGTAGATTAGATCATAAGCTTTATCTCCTTCAAGCAGCTCAACAAGACCATGTTCATCAGCGAAAGACGGTCTTGGTTGATCATACCAATCACAGCTTCCAGATTCAGATATGGTTGATCGTTCTTGATCAGAATCTAAACTAGCTTGCAACTCGGTTCTTGAGTAATCCATTGGAGCAAGAAAAGAATAGGCAATACCGTGTAGGTCACGACACTGAATCCAAATGATGAAAAAATCTTTAAAGCTTTGATGAGAAAGTAGAAGAACTTGAGCTGCAAGTGCGTATATATAAAGAGATAAGGAAAGGATTTTACATAAATGGAAAGTGGGAGAAACCGACTTTGGTTTACTGTCATCGGCGGTGTTGCTTTTGTTTATTTATATTTATAGTCATTGTCGTTTTCTACGTGGAGAAGACGTAAACAAAGTTTAAACACGCACTAGTATAAAAAAATAAATGATTTTTTTATTACAAAGAAAAAAAAGAGATTGTCTGGTCTAGTTGTAGAAAGCTTTTGTAAACCGCTAGCTGTTTTTATCTTACATAGGTCGATACCGTGTTGGAGTCAGCAGGTTGGCTGATACGGGAAAGACAAAAATACCCTCTAGATAACGTGGACTGGATTTTAGGTAGGCCATGACATTTTAACTGGACCCGAAAACTCGAACCGAAATCAACCCAAAAAAATCAATTCAGATCGGATACGAATAATACCATTTTATTTTATTGGTGAATAACCCAAATGAATATTTGAAATATTCAAAATTTTTATTATATATTAGAAATGTATGAGTGTTTTGGTATATTTTTGGTATTACAAATATTTTTAAAAATTTTAGACTTTGTTTTTTAGATATAGTTTTGGGTTTCTGTAACATTTTAGGTTTTCAAAAATATAATTTGGCTAATCAAATAAAATTTTAAATATTTTTCATGTTTTTAGATTAGATTTTAAATAAGACTTTAGATACTTTTAGATATTTATATATTTTCAGATATTTTTTGTTTTTTAAGATATTATTTTTTGGGTAGACCCGACAAAACTTAAATCGTATCTAAACTTAACCCAAATAAAATTTGAAATGATAAATTTTAGTTATTTGACTGATTTAACTATCTAAGATTCGAAGAACCCGAATCTGAAAAGATCCAACTCCAATCTGACTAGAAAATCTTGATGCCGACGCCTAATTTTAGGAGAAAAAGCTGACATAAATGAATGAGTATTACTTGCACTCCAGAAGAGTAGGTTTCTTTTGTGAAGCCACGATCGGCACGCGTTTTACACATAAGCACAAACCATTTTTGTTTCTTTCTTTTTAAAGTAATAGAAAGCTCTCCTCCGTTAATGTATTTGGACGTTTTAAGAATCCTACGAGTCCAGGACTGCCAGTTTATGTGGTCTATTGGGTGGGTGGGAGGAATAAGTTATATAGTTTTAGGTCTCCTATGGCAATTCACAAACCAATGTTTAGTGCTAAATGGTTAGTAGTAACTCGTACATGGATGTCAAACTTATGAATAAGAGTGAAAAAAAAAAGAATGAAAGCATCATGCACTTGGACACTAGAATACCATATAGCAACTATTAATCTATAAGATCATCATTATCTAATTGTCTTTTTTCCCTTACAATATAATACAATGTAGCAACTGATAATAACATCCATCAGTCTCAATGGCTCACATTTTTCTGTTTTTTTTTCCTCCACAGATTTAGATGGACACAAACCATTGTGATACAAAGATAAATCAATTGGACCATCTTTTAAATTTGGATAGGAACAGAGTTTCATTTAAAACCGAATAACCGGTTAGGGTAAATTGAGTATTGTGCAAACATCATCACCAAAGTGATATCTATCTTCTAACACAAGGCAATGGACCTTCCTTGTCCTCTACTTTGATACTTGTTTTTTTTTTTGGTTAGAAATCACAGCTTTTAAGTCTGAGTCCCTGCTTCTTCCTCTTCTTCTTCGTTCCCTTCTTCCTCCTCAACCTCTATGCCTAGAGACTCGTTTAGGCACTCTTGAGCTTCTTCTAGTACTGATTCATTTGCATCTGTTGCATATAATATCTTCTTAACCGCTACCACTATCTGCACATTATTGTCGTTTCAACATGTTATCATATTTGAGTTCAAATGAAGGGAAACAAGGGAATTGCTATGACATGTACCGGAAGATCATCTAGTTCAGGAGTCTGACAGAGTATCTCTACATCCCTTAGCTTAGAGAAGTAAAAATCTCTTTCCTTTTCCAAGAGATCTACCGAGACCTTGAGATCTTCAAGCTGGTTATTGTGAAAGAAAGTTTCATTACATGTTCCCTTTTTTCATTTACTTGAAGAAACGAGAGAGTGATTAGATGGTAATTACCTCCTTTGACAGAGCAAGCACTTCGGCTGATGAGTTGCTCCCACCTCCAATTGCATGTGATCTTGCTTGCTTGGCACCTAAAGTTTTGACATAGATTGAGAAAGTCAAGAACTGAATAGGGAAGCTATAAGATAAGAGAAGCTAATTCAAATGGAGTACCAGTTGGTTTGCTGGAAGTAGTGACTGGAGGAGGCTGATGCATATTGTTTGTTTGCAATGACTTTGAGACCTTGCTAGATCCCTTGACGCTTTTCTCTTTGCCACCTCTTGATCTTCTTTCTACTGGATTATAATTCCTACATTGATGAAACCAGTGGAGTAAGACTTTTGCTTAATAACAAGAAGAGACGACAGAGAAGGTAGCAAAAGAATCCATACTCGTTCATAATGCCGCCATTAATGGAATCGCAAAAACGTTTCAGCCATTGTAGAAACTCCAAGTTGTCAAGTGGTCGTCCTTTCACAAGCCTGTTAACTTCCAACGGCTAATGCATTTCCCCCATTAAAAGACAATAACATTGTAAGCGATATACAAATGTTGAAGGTACTATTAGCTCACATGGGATCATCTTCTTACCTTTGTGATTTTCAGTTTGGTGAAGACTTCTTGCATGACTTTGTAGTTGTTTATCATCTCGTACTCGTTCTTCGCCTCAAAGTTAACCTGAAAAGTGGAAAGATTTAGATTGCTCTGCAGAAGAAGCAAACAAGAGATGCCGACAACAATGTGGAGATTAATACACTGACCTTGTGCATAGGCACAACTCCTGGGAAGGTCATGTCCAACATTTGACACTGAACAGCACCTGATGCAGCCTACCATACAAACCATAAGCCACTTTAGATAAAAAACACTCTCACAAGCAAGACAATTAAGAAACATCTTGATGACAATTGAAGCCTTTATCAACATCAAAGGCATAAAAGTATCAACTTGACAAATGTGGATTATTACACAACATAAACTGATGTATAAACCAGAACATTCAACAACAAAAACATATGAGTTGCTTCCAGAAGCTAAGCATTAAGCATCAAAACACAAACAGAACATCAGAGAGACAATGTAATTGCATCTTAACAAGCAAACTGCACCAGATCAAAACTTGCACATTTCTCAAAAACCCATCTTTATATCTCACATACATCATCAAAACAAAGCGTAAAGGCACGTCCTTTTTTAAAATCAATCTACCATAGAAACCCACATGCAGAAGAAACAAAGGATCAAGCTTTAACACACACATACCTCTTCGATACGGGTGAGATTGAGATGAAGACGGTCATTGATCCAACCGAGAATCTCGTTTCGTCCAACAAAGTAAGCACTGTCCATCATACCAATGTTCGTCGCCATCTCAAACGAATAAAGGAACCTCCTTTTTTCCCTCTCCTCTTCTGTTCTATTGAGAAAACCCAGATGCAATGCGATGATGATCGAAAGGTTAAAGAGAATCAAATGGGTTAGGTGAAAGGAAACGAAACTGAAAAAGAAATTTCTTTCTATTTATAAAAAAAATTGAAAAAGTTGATTCGATCCGTTTTGCTTGTTTGGAAGAGAAACTGATACAGAGAAAAAGACGGTGAGCGAATGAAACAGAGAGAAACGAGAAAAAGTGTTATTTAATTTATTATTATTAACTTATTTTAGTCGTTACGATGTCATGTCCCTCGCGTGAACCCGTTTTTAATTTTATTTTACTTACAAGTATTGCTTAAATATTTTTTATTTATTATAATATACTTTTGCTTGGTCAAAACTCTTAAGGCATAAGAAAATCTATGTGATTTTAAAGTAAAGGAATTTAAAAACTGTTAGATACACCTCATTTGATCGCTACAGAAAACTTATACATTAGATTGTTGAATCTAAATAAAAACTATACTGTTAGATTAATTAAGCGTTGAAAGAATTTTAGAAATATTTTAAAACCAAAGAAAGAGCCATTTTTTTTTAATTTAATTGTACCTGGGAATGATGCTTTTTCATTTATTTTATTGGACTTGGGAAAGATGCATTTAAGTTCTTGGTTCGTTTGGGTTACAGCTAATGTCAGTACACAGTTATGACGATGCTGGTTTTGGACTGTGTAAAATGTAACGCCTTCACGTGGGGGATGCCTTTGCTAAAAGAAGCAACAACATGGTAGGGTAGTAAATATTATACATTTCTAATACTATTCTTTTTCCAAAAAGTTATTTGTTGCTTTACACATCTACCACGTCCGAGCATACAAATAATTTTGCTGATGTAGCTTTACTAGTAGACATATGTATCATCAAAGGCCGAGGGTGACCAACGTATTTGGCAGATGTATCCACCTGGAGTTAAAACAACAACCATCAACGATTAAACCGTGTCTGAAGATGAACAGTTAGGTTCCAAACCAGGTTTTGCGAGAGAGGTCATACCGAGCTCACAAGCTTTTCTGTTGGCTCACCACCAGAATCATTTACCGGAGTAAATTTTCCAGCAGCTGTTGGTAAGTCGTCTTCGTCCTTCTTAGCGGGCACGTACCATATATTAATATAATTGTGTGGGCTTTAAAAGGAATGAACGCACGTACGTAGTTCTCATAGACATAAGAAGAAACTTGCACACCAACGTTGTTTGTAAAATGCATCAATAAACATCTTATCAGTTTTATATCATTAGACTGTTAAAATGCCCAGCGATGACGTTGAAGTTCTTAAAGATGAACTTCACCAAACTTCCAAAACCGGAACTCATTTTTGCCGTCGAGTTCTCTTCTTCTTTTTTATTTCTCTCGTACTCTTACCACCAACTTGTAACTTGTTTTAGCTTTGGTTCTTTTGTTTCTTTGTACAAGAGGAGTATATAACGAACGTTGGGCTTGAGAACACGTGTCCATGACTATGAGTCATGAGATGAGTCAAGACAAAATGGAGCCACGTCGCTTGATTTGGAAGCCTACTAACTTAACTAGTCGTGGCTGGTACTTAGTTTTATGACGGTTTTATTGTCGCTATTATTTGTTAACGTTAATGGAAATTAACTCTGTATATCAAAACCCCTGTTCGAAAACGCGGCCGTAGAGGGCGCTTACGCGGCGGAGAAACGGTAGGCGGAACTTGACCGCGGCGATTTGGTCCAAATCGGTAAACAAGTCGGAAAATTCAAGATACTTCACTTTTCGGGTTTAAATTATTTAAATCGAATGTTTTATGCTAGATTACGCAAGAAAAACGCAAAAACTTATGATATATGTAATTTTGTCGTCATGAAAAGTTGCAGAGAATTAAAAAAAAAATTGAAGAAGATGACAAAATTTACAAGAATGCCACTCATTGAAAAAAAAAACTGTAGGTGGGCCTCGAACTTGGATAAAAGAAGCAAATGAAACCCTTTTAGTGTCCACTACACCACGTCAACATCTTAGTATATGTATCATCTGTCTTTTAGTGTCCGGCGACTAAACGTGATGCGGATCCCATCCGTTGCGAGTTGCAGCAAATCGGACACTTAGGCGGAGCACTACAATTTTTTTTTGTTTTCGTGATTTTGATGTTCAAAACAAACGAATTTTGACAAATCTAGAGTTTTAATGTGTAAGCAACAACTAAAACAAACAAAAATGAAGCTTTTTTGAAGAAAATCTATGGCAGCCACAAAAAAAAATTGCAGAGTCGGCCAAAACCCTAATAGGAAGATGAAGGAATAATTATGAAACTGCCACTCATTAAAGAAAAATACAAAAAATAAGCAAAATTTACCCGTCTGAGAATCGAACCCGGGTTTGGCTTGTTAAGCCACAAGTTATATACCACCAGACCACGCTTAACTTTTGGTTTTGTTTACATAAACTATATTTTGTATGTAACTTTATTTTAAAAATAAAATAAAACCTAAAAATTAATCAACGATTAATCCCTGATTAAAATCCGATTTTTCTATTAAGCGCTAGGCGCTACCCAAGCGAACGCGTAGCGCATAGCGAGTTCCCGAACAAGGATCAAAACTAATGTTAAGAGCAATGTTTCTACGTATATATAAGTTTAATATGCAAGTTTCATTTGTCTAACATTTTATTTGTTGCAAGTAATAATTCGGTTCGGTTAAGTACCATTACAATATCAAACCAAAATCAAACAAGAAGGTGCATAGAGGACACAACTCTCGTTACCATCAGTGAACACGGAACAATGACACTAGTGAGATGGCACCAACTCTGAGGAACGATGATTGGCTTTAGTGCCTCTGCGGTTCCATATTGGAGTTGTCTCAATGAGCTTGTGAGGGCAAAGCCGCCTCTCCCGCTTGGTTAGCTTCCTAAAGTTGTGAACCTTGAGCTTCGCTATCTCAGCTTCTTCCTTTGGAGTCGTCTCTCTAACTATGACAGTTAGGCGACATTCGGGTCTTATCATCAACCCGCATTTTCCTTTTCCATGGATAGATATCCTCTTTTTGAAGAGTCCCTTCCCAACAAAAGCTTCCGCTGCATCACATATCAAAAGCTTAAATAGTTCCTTAATGCAGAAAACATAGAAGAAATCAAGGGATGAGTATTAGTACATACCAATGATGAGACGGTCAGGATCTAGTCCATGGTTATGAGAAGCATTTGCTCGGGCAGCGTGTATAACCTGTATGACAAGGGTTTTAATATGTATCAATAGAAGGAGCTGTATGTTTCATACTCAGGTATAAGAGATTACCCGGTACACGGTATGGGAAGCTCTTTTAACTGTGACTTGCAGCTGCATTAGAGCATCTTCAACGCGCATACCACGTACTAGTGCTGCAACTAGGTTGACCTTCTTAGGACTCTGAAACAAGCACACAAGATTGAGCTGGAAGCATAACAAAACTAAAATGAAGTAGATCATGTGGAAGAGACAGAGAAAAGACCTGCTTAATGGCCTTGAGTACAGCCTGCACTTTCTTACGCTTTGGGATAATCTTCTGCTCTTCTTCTTTTCCAGTACCCAACAGAGCTGGAGATGACAAAGGTGACGACACAGGTTCTTCACCAGCCTTCAGTTTTCTTGAGGTCGAAATCCCCTGAAAGCATAAAAGTAGAGGTTCCTAAGTTTTTCTAGAGTTGCATAGTTCCAAAAGATAATAGATATTGGCATCCACAAGCACACTCTCACTTCCTCTGTTTCAATATCCTAAAATCGTTCAAATGTGGAACTGCAGCAACATAAAACCTATCAGATCATGCAAGCAAGCTGCTCAAAGAGGAAACCCCTATTAAAAAGATTCAGAATCAGCAAATGAAGAACGGTAAAGCTGACAAAACATTACCACTTGTTGTAGGTAATGATGCAGTGGTGTTGAGGAGTATGTTGGTCTCAGGAGACCCTGCAAGTAACCTAGCTCACAAGCAACACGAAAACTGATTCATCATCATCATCAACCACTCAAGTCAAAGAAATACAAACATATCCACACATGCCATTTCAGATGAGAAATGAACAAAATCATTCACCTTTTGAGAAATGTGATTCCAAACTCCGAGCCGAAGAGTAATTGGCTGTAGAAACGTTGCTGTTCCTCACTCTTCTCGCAACTTGACGAATCAACTGTAGATTCCTCTGCCAACCCGCCATTGTTTTCCAACGAAAAACCTCTTCTGTAAACTCAAAGGATACGAATCAGAAAGAAAGATGAACACTTTGCGCATCTAGGGTTTATCAATCGAAGCTAACCTGGGATGAGCGACTCAGAGAGAGAGGCAGAGCTCGAGACGGCTCAAGACGACGGTGAGACATGTTTTCGTGATATTGGGCTTTGTTTCTTAATGGGCCTGACCCGAGTTCGTTGTCTGGCACGGGTCGGATTCTTTGACGCGGATCCAGCTGGTTTAAGCTGTATTTAAGAAATTTGGTTTGTTTCGGTTTGGTATGTCTGTGGTGTAAATCAATTAGACAAGTTGGTATGGGGATAGGCCGATTGGTAAAGCGACTATTTATTTACTTACTGACACACCTCCTCTTTCAATCTTTCTTGTCTGTAAAATTGGTCCTCATGTTTGTTGCCTAATTTTCACGTTTCTGTTTCTATAATTAGATAAAATTTATTTAACATATTAAATTTGCTTGTTAGATAATGGCAACTCTTGAAAGCAACAAATCAGCTATATATATTTATTGACTACGCCAATAAATATTTTTTTTGCATTTTTATAGATAAGATGTTGATTTGTTCAATCAAACTAACTATTATATGAAATGATTATGCCATATGACTATTGTACAATCTTGAACCTGTATCCTTGATCTTAAATTGATTGTTTCTGATAGATGAAAATTGGAACAGATTGAAAAGGAATGCAAAAAGGGAACATGAAATTCTGGAAAAAAAATCATAGTTAAGAAATTTTCTAATCCAATGAAATATTTGAAACTTGATCTCTCGATTTTTCTAAATCAAAGGCTCACCAAAATGGTGTTCAATCACCTATGTGTGTGTAGCCATTTCAAGGATTGTTAATTGTGCATTTACTGTTGTTTCAATCTAAGGAATTATATCACTCAATGTGATCTTTAATTCTCAAGGGTTCCTTTCACTTGGCAGCTTGGGTGTTGAGAGTAGAGGACCTCTCCACTCCATTAGTTGATTAAGTGATTTGTATGCTTTTATCCATGGTTCTCTTTGCTTCATTGTAATGGTTGTTCTTTTGGTCAAGATGACTTTGTTATCATGTTATGTAAACAATTTTTCCTTTGATGGAGAATAAAAATCTATAAATGTGAGGTTTGTCCAAAAAAAAAATTATTAATTGTTTATACACATACTCTCACACACCACTACCTAAGAGCCTATATATGCAGTGATTACCGAGTAGGTTTTGTCTTTGCTAAAAATTTGGGTCGACAAGACGACAACAATAGTGTAACGAATTGCTTATGTGATGAATGCGTGATTTTTTTCAAAAAAAAAAAAAAAGAAGAGCGACTCAAGTTTACAATAGATTAATTAACTAATTGTTCTTTCTCGTAGACCACTGGAAAACAAATTAAATAAGAGAATTAAAAGCGTTAAGAGATCATTTTAAAATGAGTTTATATACGATTCTTATAACCAGAATGACAAGCCTGATACTTCCTTAGAAGACATGTTTAGTTTTACTATAGATAAAAGTCGACATCCATATTTTAAAAAATGACCTTAACATCACTTGACTAGTGTGGATATATGAGAGTAGATTCGGTCGATTTCATTAGAATATAGTATACTATACACACATCAAACTGTAATTTGTATAACCAGCCATGACAAAAATAGATACATATGCGTAATTTGCGGCTTGCAGTTCTCGACGAACTTACTCCACTATACATGCATCTCTTAACTCGAAGTTAAATTAGCACTTAGGCTTTAATTATTTAATAATTATACTAGCTTCACCTAAGCCTTATTGAATTTCAGTAAATTGTGTGTGTTATACGAATTCTACAAACTAAAATTTATCGTTAATTTATTTAACTTACATATAAGGGAAGCTTTTTTAAATGAACTTACATATATAAAGCTGTTGTTGTGGATCTTTATGAAGTGGGCACATAATAAAAATTAGAAAGAGTGCGAACTTTTGCATATGATTATATTATAGGCTTATAGTTATATGGTCACAATATTATGTGTTGATAGTTA
Source organism: Moricandia arvensis (assembly GCA_905132765.1). Lineage (NCBI taxonomy): Eukaryota > Viridiplantae > Streptophyta > Magnoliopsida > Brassicales > Brassicaceae > Moricandia > Moricandia arvensis. The sequence continues at coordinate 40,774 of CAJHQP010000178.1, read as the reverse complement.
GTGGATCATATCTTACCGAACATAGCACCCGTGTTAGAGTCCGACCATCCTCTTTGAGATTCTCAGAATAAGCCAACAAACTAACTTTTCCTATTTTACCAAAAAAAAAACTAAACTATCAAGGAAAGTTTGTTTGTCTAATTTGATTGCTATTGTAGGTGTATATACAAGATAATTATTTTCATATTTTAAAAAAATGAAAGTATGTTTAGTGTAGCGTTATTTTATTTTTAGGTCAGCTCAAAAAAAAATTATATTTGTTAGCGTCGACTATCTATTTGCCTACGAATATTATCGTATAACACTAAATCTTGTGAACTATAATTTTGTTTTATTTTTTTTTCACTAAAAATAAAATTTGAAATATATTTTTCCATTAATATTGTTTTTCTCACGGTTTCTAAAAATAAAATTTGAAAATCTTGAATCTGGTAAAATAAACTAAACAAAACTAAAGCAAGACAAAGTAGTATTCTTCCAAAAATAAATTTAGAGTAAAACATCCAATCCGACATTCCAAAATTTAAAAAAAATCAAAAGAACAAAAACTTCAATTAATTTCAATTAAAAAACCTAAAATTATAGGTCTACTTTAAAACAGTAAATCAATATAAAATTATTTTAAGGGTTTTTTTTTAATTTCGATCTTTATATTCGTGAAAAATATTGATGAAATTTTATATTTATGTGGAAATAGAATTCAAATTTATTCTTATGAATAATAGCACGATGTTATATTTGAAAAATATTTAGTGTTATATGATACTATTTGTGAGGATATAGCTTGTCGTTCCTATTTGTTAGAGCAAGATTATTGGAGAGGTCCTTGATTTAAGTCCTTAATACACATATATGTGTATGTATATATTATATATGTATATATAATTGTGGATTAAGGATTTCACGGAAACCCAAACCGAAAGTTTCTTAATTAAGGACTTTCGGTTTGGGTTTCCGTGAAGTCCTTAATCCGCAATTATATACGTATATATAATATATACATACACATATATATGTATTAAGGACTTAAAGCAAAGACTTCCCAATAATCTTGCTCTTAGTGGTTTGAAGTTCTACGCAAAGTAAACCAGTGGTTGAAACCAATATGTAAAGGGTATATAACCAATTCTACCATCCAAACATATTCGCTATAAAACCGTAGGTAAGCCCCTACGAGTTTTTTACACCTATGAAAAAGTATATATATACATATGAACTCTCTTTTTGGGAACTTGAAAATCAATAACTACTATTCTCCATAATGTGAACAAATTCAAATGAGAATTGACTTATAATCATCGAGCTCATAACTGCAAATATAGTCAACTATGAGCCCCCTCTATTATCATGCCACGTCCAAAATTCTATCACATATCAATAGCGTATGGTCCCATACAAAATGCCTCTCCATAATAATAATTCAATCGCCAATAATTCGTTACTCGCATAAAAAAATACATTTAGTATCATCAAATTCAATCTGAAAATACAATTTTAAAATACACCGCCCATTATGTATCGAGTAAATTCGAATTGAAAGATACCATACACTTAGAGATTATCAGTTCTTCGTTCTAACCATGGACACGTGTGAACCTTCACGATCTTGTACAAAGAGTAGAGAAGCGTAAGTGATCGCTTCGATACGAAGACATGTGGCATATACGATAAAATATTGCTTTGAAGGTGGGACCCATGAGATACTTAACTCTTTTTGAGTATTTTGCTCTGTCGTATTGTGCAAAACATGTCTTGTCTTGTCCGAGATCCTCGCTTTCCATATTGGGAGAAGGCAAAGTGTTCTGATCTGTACCGTACACGTTCTTGCTTCTATTATTAATAGATTGCGTGGCGACTGAAGTGGGATGGTATTAATCTTCATCGCTCGGTGTGTTATGAGTGGTGGAATGGTTTCGAAGTTTTAAGAAAGTGATAGAAGATTATAAAATTTTATATACATCATACATTTCACATTTGAAATCGAATTTACGATAAAATTTTATATACATCATACATTTCACATTTGAAATCGAATTTACGATAAAATTTTACCGTGTCAATCAATCCAACTTGTTGAGGTATTAATTTGTCCAATGGGATATTTGTGTCTTAATCAATTTATGAAAGTTTGGTTTAGTACTAAGCAAGAAGATCTAGGCTTTTCGGTATTCTTTGTATTTAGCGGCTAGCTTGCATGAATTTTATTGCCTAGTGACATTTTTACTCTATGATTATTTGGATGTTTTAGTTTTTTTCTCTTCTTATAATCGTTATATGATCCCAAAAGTTTTCTAGATTTAGTGACTAAATCACCACGAAGTGCGTAAAAATCTAGATTTTTTTACCATTTAAAGCGTTGGTGAGTGGTCGGATTTCGAACCAAGGCGGTGGTACTCTTAGTTGTTAGTCCTTTACCACCAGAACTGGAAGTCCGATTCGGACGTTTTAGTTTCAGATAATTGAATCTAATTAAACCAGCTTTACTATGTCCCAAGAATGTAAGTGTTGAGAGTTGAAATTATTGTTATCTAAATAGTTCTCTGATCATTTCAACCACGCATATAATTTGTAATACTTAGGGTAGTGATTCTGTTTGATATGGATATTAACTAGCATGACATTTTTAGACGGCTGGAAATCAATGTATGAATGTGAGGTGGCTTAATTCCTTTTTATTCGAAATTTATTATTCGAAAGATGTATACAGAAACATGTCTTTTTCGATTCAGAAGTACCAAGAAACTAGATGATTCTCTCATTTAAAAATTTTAAGCACCAAAAACTATACATTTTCACATTTTTAGCTACGTCCTAGTTTATTATAGATGCGTTATTAATATTTTACGGTGTCCATATATTTTAAAACTGATTCAAAATCCAACGGAACCAATCTGGATCGCTGCGTAGATTCTTCCTTAACATGTACGTACGTACCAATAACCAATACTAATGACGTACGTGGTTAGTCTTCACGAGCCGACATCGAAACTTTGAAAGTGATAATTTCTAATACCCTAAGGAAAAGGACACCATATACTAGGAAAGATAGGTTAGACATGTTAAGTCAAAATGTTTAGGTTAAGCATAAGATTTAGTGGATCAGAATACGATTCGCTAAGTCAATCTTAAAATGAATAAGTTTATGTTGGCATAGGCTTAGTGGCTTAGCCAAATCCAATAGTTATAAACCCATATGTATAGCTTCCTTGTCACACATACACACAACAAATTGTTTAACAAAATAATTACGACGGTGTCATACTATTTACTGGACTAATTCCTAAACTTCCATATTAAGATTTGAGTCAAGTAAATCAAGTTAAACACTATGCTGTATGCACATTATATCATTCCAGAAGTGACTGCAAACATTGTTCTGAAGTCTCCAATCACAAAATTGATAGAGAACTGAAGCTTCTAACTATGATGAATGCACTATGACTTTGATGTTGAAATAAATCGATTTTATAATAATTTCCTGTTGGAAATAATATGTTTACCTACATTTAACTCGGAATTTGAAAGACTTCACCGTATTGGAATTTAATTTATATGTATCTTAGTGAAAATATCTAACCTATATATACATAGAGTAGTTCAGAAGATTTATTAGTCTGAATTGCCAAAACTATCATTAATGATTTTGACTTATGCAATCTTAAAACGGACGATCCATGCCATTTTAAAATCGGAGGATGCAAGTTGGATTGGAAAGTTAAATACTCCTACTTCATAGAGTGTTTGCCTTACACTTTGAATGGGTCAAAATTACAAAGGTCATGTAGTTAATGACGCTTAGAGCAGATTTTCTAGCTCGCAAAATGGGCAGTAGCAGCATTATATGTCATTCTGATTCTTTCTCAATCCTTTAGATTTATTTCTTATAAAAGTAACCAGTCACAATTCCATAAAATAGAAAATAATCAAGCATGTTTATATCCTTTACTGGAACAATCAGAAGTATGGATATTGGTTTTCAAAAGTGGATTGTACCCTAATGCTGATTATGCTCATGTAAGAGTCTTTGATCTATTACTGGTAGTTTAATTATCGATACTTTGACAAATCTAATTTTGTTTTATATGAATTTTAATGTCATAGAAAAGAACAAATAAACTTGAAAATTTATTTTGCCCGAAAAATGACAATATATTTTTCCTGAGAAATACATTGACAAGATCACCGTAACGCCTCTGATTAAGTCTCGAATCATCGTTCCATGAATTGACGATGGGTCCAATACTCAATGGAGTATTAGGTATTTTAAACGAAACTTTCCTGAATTTTCTCTTTAGATTCTGGCAGAGTCATATAAAACCCTTATATTTTGGGGTTAAAATATTAAACCCTAGGGTTTGTGTTGATATTGTAAACCCTAAGTTAACCTACCAATTATTTAGTTAGATAGCGTATAAGATAATATATGATCTGCATCCAAAAGACGACGGTAGTCGTTGACTTGTTCAATATATATCAAATGTTAACCTTCTGGAAACTGTAGGAAACATCGTAGGAACTTACAGATTAATTAATTGTAGATAAAACAAAAAAGACAAATTTCAAGCTCGAATAAGTGAATAATTTGTTACTAATTAGTTATAAACTGAATAACAATAATGTTACTGGAAATACATGTAGCTTTCTCATTTTTGTCAGTACTGTTTTCCATAATATTGATAGTATTAAAAGTTCATAGTGCATTCTTTTTTTTTAAACACAAAAGCCTATATTTTTACTTAATTTTATGTCTGATACTTTTATACTTGTATTATTTACAAAAAAATGAAAAGGCAATCTAATGTCCTTCTCGATCGTGTGTGAAAAAATAATATTGTGGCGGTAGGTAACGGTGAACTAGTATTTTACATTAGTTTGTTACTAACGTATAAATGAAACTCGAACACATGTGCATTTATAAGTTAGTACAGTCCCATATATAATAGATATTGATAAAATAAAGTGCTGCATAAGTAGGTATCTATGTGGCATATAGTCAAGGTAAAGTTAATTATGTGAACCCCGAAGATGAGTAAATAAGAGGTATGGGTGGGTACATCCAGTGCCGGCTTAAGACCAAGGCATGCAATGCAATGGTCCTAGGGCCTATTCAAAATCCAGTGAATTAAGTAATACTAGAGGCCATATTTCTTTAATAAACTGTATAGTATTGGTTAAATTATAAACTATACCTTACAAATAACTGCATAATTTTTTATTTTCAATAAATTAGAAATAATTAAAAACAGTTAGTTTAAAAAAAAATATTTTCTTACAAATTTTAATTATATTTTAATAGTATTCTTTACAACTATTAATTATAAAATTTAGAAGAATAAAATTTGGGCAAATATCTCAAATAACACCTTTTGAAGTTTTTGTCACAAAAATAAACTTCAAAAACAAAAATGATCAAACTATACCTTTTTATTTTTTAAAAATTAATATTTTTTATTTAATTTTTCAATTTTAAACCTCACTCCCAAAACCCCACCCCATAACTCTAAACCCTAAGTTTAGATTAGTTAATCCAAGGGGTATAAACGTATATTTACCTTCAAAATTTCACCTCAAAAATGTTATTTTTATCATTTTTTCCCTTAAATTTTATTTTTGTGACAAAAACTTTTTTAGGTCTATTTTAGGGTATTTCTCATAAAATTTTGCCCTATGCCAATTAATGACACTGAACCGGCCTGGGTACATCCCGCAGGACGTGATGTTTATGGCGATTTTTCGGCCTAAACATCTCTTATTTTCTTGTGGAAAATATTATTTCATAACTTAATACTATGTATAAATATATTTTCTATTTAGTTTAGAAGCTCGAGGCACGTCGGTAGAAATAATAATTTTAGAAGCTCAATGCATGCACACGTCCTCGACGACGTGCTCCGCAACATTCCTCTTGTTCTTGTAAAGATTTTAGTTTATCAAAACATTTGCTTTTTTTTTTTTGTCAACATATAGATCATGGATCGATGTATCTAAGAATGTAAGATAGCTTAGATTTTAGCTTTTTGTAAACCAAAATGTTTTCCTTGATTTAGTAGTATTTTCGATAGTTAATTAGAAAACGCGTTAATTACTGTAAACTTTCATTTGGTAGTGGTAAAGAATAATTAATCATAGTATATATAAAATTACAGATGCAATTGAAAGGTTTATTGGGCAAAGTGTGAGTGGGAGATTGCCGTATTACTATATAGGTTTAGCAAAATATGTTATAGACATTTTCACGAGTCATATTTATTTCTCAAGTTGGTTTAAATTTAAAGATGAGATGCACTGGTTTCCGTAAAGCTTTACTACTGTATGAGAGTTAATATGAGTCTATGACCCATAAGAAGTCAACTAGAGAAGATGATCAAGTCTACTTGGTCGGTAAATTTAGTCTTAAGGATTCGGTTACATACTTACAGTTGTGTAAAACATTAATTATAGAACTATTTAATTTCGAGGTTTGCTCCAGTAATTTATTTGTTAGTGAATTTGTCATTATATTTTTAACGTGAATTTGCTCACATCTAATAAATTGGACACATAATAGTATACTAACCAAAAATACACCATAAATATATATTACCCCATAAGTTATGGACATTTGATCGGTCGACAATTCAATGGATGTATTCACAAAAAGGGAGGTGACATTAAATTAGGGCTGCGTGGTGTAAGTTGATAAAATTTGGAAATCGATGAATATATATTTTTAAAAAAAATTAGAACAATGAAATGTATATCCGTATATGCATCCTTTTATGCTCGTTACAAGATGTCGTTGATGCAAATCGGAGACTATGTTAAACACTTTAGGCAGTACAGTTATTTTTTATATCAAGGCAATACTCAATTGTAAAAGATTCGAAAGTGATATATGTATCAGCTAACGAATTTTTTATTTTAACTTATTAATTATTTATTTGTAGTATCGAAAAAAAGAGTTCCTCCTAAATCAAAGTCTTCACGCCAAGAAAATCAAATACTTATGTTATGTAGTTTATCGATCAACCGTAAAATACTTTCGCGCAGATGCTGCATTATGGGTTCAGCATAGCAAATTTATTGAATAGAGCAAAGAACCACTATTATAAGGTATAGTATTTATCTGATAAATAAAACTTCACAAGTTATATAAAAAATATATATTAGCTTTTTTCCTCTCCTTGTCTTCTTTCGGTGCCACCTCCTTTACCTCATACATCATGCATTTATCAGCACCACACGGTTTTGAATCTCCAAGCTGATATGTATTCACAGACACATGCATGAATGTGATATCCATATCAACATATACGTTTATAAATATATCTATGTGTACTTGTCAAAACTCCATTGATCCCTAATTGTCTGTGTATATGATCTCGATCTCAATGGTTAAACATAACTACAACATATTCATCACAAAATATTTTCATATATTGAGATTGGTGATAGACTAACACAAATATAAACTCGACCGAGATTAGTATAACTTGCATGGTCCATGGAACCGGTTGTTTATTGTATGTCAATCTTTGATTTTGTTTATATGTTTTAATACTAGTAAAATATGATACTTTATATTAAGAAAACATAAACAGTAATTTATCAGTTTTATCCAAAATTAAATTTTAAAATATAAACAAAAACGAAATAGGATTTATGAAACTAATTACAGTCTACTGTTTTGTAGTTGTGTCATAGTTTATATATCTGATATCAAATTTGGAGTATATAAGAAAGTTATAGATGATAAAAAAAGCGGAAACCACATTTTTTACACAACTTATAAATTCATTTTTGATTTGTTTGTTTTAAAAACCGTTCAAGTCCATAGAAGGAGAGAGATAGAAGGAGGCTGACTTTGGAGAGAAAGAGAGTAAATGCATTTTGCTGTACATGTTGACTCTTTGAAAGCAAAGCAAAGCCGCTTCATTATTGTTTGCTTTTCATTCCATTAATTTAATAATCACATACTCCCTCTGTTTCATAATAAGTGTCACTTTGACATCATGCACACGGATTAAGAAAACAATTAATTTTGCTTATTTTTTATATAAAAACACAATTACCTATACACCTAACCATATTTCAACTAATAGAAAAATAAATTGAAATATAAAATTAATAAATTCTGCATCGAAAAGCGAAAACGACACTTATTTTGCAACAAAAAAAATTCTCTAAAGTGACACTTAATATGAAACGGAGGGAGTACTAATCTATCTTTGCCCTCTCTCTTATCTATCTTACTTACTTTTCCTATATATATAACCAACATCTCTCTCCACTTCTTCAGACAAAAACAAACTCATTTGGACTTTCTTTGTCTTCATCCTCAAAATTTCAAAAATCTTATAAGAAAAAACCCTTTTTAAAAAGTCGAATTTTCTTGCCCTAAACAATAAACTTTCATACTGAAAGGAGAAAAAAAATGGGAAGACCACCTTGTTGTGAAAACACTGGAGTGAAGAAAGGGCCATGGACACCAGAGGAAGACATCATCCTTGTTTCTTACATTCAAGAACACGGTCCTGGAAACTGGAGATCTGTCCCAACGAACACAGGTTAGTCTTTATTATTTTCTTGATCAACTACTACTAGTTATTTGTTTAATTGAACATTTAATCCTTTTTTATTTTTGAATTTTATCTGAGGGTTTATGAATTCTATTTTTCTGTGCCTTGGTTGGTATGATCATTAAAGATGAGTGAATTAAATAGCATAAAGTTAAAAAAAATTAAATAGCCTAAAGTTATTTTCACCTACTCTTTCGACCACACATCTCTAGTTACCATTATATCATTTTTTTCCTTAAATTTATTTGTGTTAAAATCTATTTTTAATTTGGTGTTTTAGGTCTAAGGAGATGTAGCAAGAGCTGCAGACTGAGATGGACTAATTATCTTCGACCCGGTATTAAGCGTGGAAATTTCACTGAGCATGAAGAGAAGATGATTGTTCATCTTCAAGCCCTTTTAGGCAACAGGTACATAATCTATATGTATCCATAAAGGCTCTAATTAGGTGTATATAATAAGATCTAATAAACATATGTTTCTTTGTGTATAGATGGGCAGCCATAGCATCATACCTTCCAGAAAGGACTGACAATGATATAAAGAACTATTGGAACACTCACTTGAAGAAGAGGCTCAAGAAGATCAATGAATCTGGTGGAGACTATAATGATCACTTCTCTTCATCAAACACTTTTTCACAAAAACAACATCAAAGCTCAAACAAAGGTCAATGGGAGAGAAGACTCCAGACAGATATCAACATGGCAAAGCAAGCTCTTTGTGATGCTTTGTCTTTAGACCAAAAACCATCATCAACACTCTCTCCATCATCTCTACTTGACCGTTGTTATGATCTGTCCTCTTCTTCTTCCTCTACCACAACCACAACTATAAGCAACACTACTAATCCATACCCATCAGGGGTATATGCGTCAAGTGCTGAGAACATCGCTCGGTTGCTTCAAGATTTCATGAAAGATAAACCAAAAGCATTAACATTAACATCCACCTCACCGGTTTCAGAGACCGGACCTCTTGCCTCAGCAACTTCCGAAGAAGGTGGAGACAGATTCGAACAATCTTTCTTTGGCTTCAACACCATGGAAGAAACTCAAAATTTCGCTCAGGAGACAAGCTTCTTCAACGACCAAGAGAGCAAACCGGCATTAACAATGGACCAAGATACTGGTTTGATATCGCAAGGATCTTTGTCTTTGTTGGAGAAATGGTTATTTGATGAGAACGTGGTTGGTATGTCATTAGGACAAGAAGCTATGTTCTAAGACGAAATCTAGTGGATCATTTAAGGACTTAATTAGTTATGAGTTATAACAAATATTATGGAGTTATAACCTAAGTATAATGTATACTTATGCTTATTATTGCATCAGGGTTTTAGAGTCTTTAGTAGCTTTTAGCTCTACAACACTCTTCTTCCCTTTTGGTGATATAATCTTCATTTCTATTTTTTTTTTTGCTTTTCAATTGTATGTTTCTGAACGTAACACAAAGGGGTTATCATCTTTATTAGTGTAATGTGTTTGTACTTTGTGGCGCATATGGTTATGTATACCTATGTTTTAAAATGTTTCTGGTTGTTCTTGATCTTATGTATGTATTATTGAATTATTGATATACCCAACAAAAGAAATCATCGTTTGTACAGATTTCGTTTTGTAATTTTTATCTCAGCAAAGGGAAATCTAGAGTTTAAACCAAAACTATACTTTGAATATCTAATTAGCAGCATTCTTTACGCAATTTAATATGTTTTTATTTGAGTTTGTTCAATCTGAATTTGGATTTAGCCTTGTTTGATTACTTGGTCTGATTTAGTTTGGTTGCGATATTAATCAACTTTTACATCTTTAATTTAAAAAAAAAAATTGGTTAGATCCAATAGTGGCTTTTAAACTGAAAATTTAAAACATCTACTAAGCTCATTTCTATCTTCAAAATGGAATTATGTTTTGTCAATTCAGTTTCTCTTCCTATATAATAATAAATATATGAAAAAAATAAAACAACATATTTATCAAAAATTTTCCTTTCAAATAAACCATAATTCCGGAAGATAGATTGTCATTTAATGGTAGTATACTAATATAAAAGAGTTTACCTACTGTAGATATACTAACATTATTATTGCATTTTATTATTTTTATTTACGCATTATAATTGTGATAATGTCTTGACAAATTAAGATGTGACAATGTAGATTTGCAATTGACCTAAACATTATTCATCCCACCTAAAACCAGGCGATTTCCCCCAATAAAATGTTTTTTTTTGTTTTGCTTTATTAAGTATAAAAGTATTTTTTTAAAGGAGAAAACTACATATTCGATTTTAAAACATTTATAAAGACTTCATGAACATTTCTAGAAACGCTTTAAGAGACGTTTGTGATGAAGATTTTATTTACGTATATTAAATATTTGCTCCTTAGAAAAGGTTATGCCTAAATTTGGGAAATAAACATAACATGGAGCGTTTAGATACTTCTTCGCCATATAATCCAGCATCCGACAAACAGTGTCGTAATGAAAGTATGGCACATATATATAATCAAACAACCCATACATAATTTATTGTTTAATGATAAATGATTGGTGGCTTTATTATAATGACATTATTGTGTTAATATCAGATTTGAAACCCACCTAATTTAGAGGGATGTTGTTAATAAAATAAATGGAACAGAAAAATCAAGAGCCAAGAGGAAGATATGTACAAGTAGACATATCTAATACGTATACAGTATGCGTATAATAAATATAGGAGGCAAATCTAGTGGTGGAAAGAACTTTGAAAATCTTTATATATAAAAGAGTGTTTCTTCACTTCTGAGGCCCTCCACATCAGCGCCATGTCATAAACTCGAATTATGAGCGGGTGACACGTGTCGGCCCAAGAAGTCTAACTTAACCTACGATAACGGCTTCAACTAAAGTCGTCTCTCCTACGGCGACTATTGCCCTTCTTCTCATCATCTCGAAAAGGAGCGGAGATACACAATCAATATACACGATCAAGATCCTCGCAAACAATGGAAACCAGAGAACCAAAGGTTATCAGAGACAAAGAAGCGATGAGAAGATGGTCAAGAGCCATGAGATCGCAAGGGAAGACCATCGGTTTGGTCCCCACGATGGGTTTCCTCCACGACAGTTACTTATCCCTCGTCCGTCAATCCCTTATCCTCGCTGACGTCACCGTCGTCTAAGTCTACATCAACCCATGCCAGTTCTCCCCCACCGAGGACCTCTCTACTTACCCTTCTGATTTCTCCAGCGATCTCGCCAAGATCGCCGCCGTCTCCTCCTCCGGTTCATATGTAATCGTCGTGTTCAACCCGAGAAACCTTTATGACTACGACGGAGGGAGGAAGAAGACAAACGGTGGCGGTGGAGGTGGGAAGGTGGTGGTGAGTTGTGTGGAGGAAGGTGGGTTAGAGCATGAGACGTGGGTGAGAGTTGAGAGGTTGGAAAAGGTTTGTGTGGGAAGAGCAGGCATGTCTTCTTCTTTAGAGGTGTTGCCACTATTTTTACTAAGCTTTTTAATATTTTTGAGCCTGATGTTGCTATGTTAGGTAGAAATGATTATCAGCAATGGCATCTTATCAAGAGAATGGTGAGGAATCCAAGAATACTTGTGAGATTGAATGTACTTTTTGAATAATTTTCAGAATGTGTGTCACTCTTATACATGTTAGAGATCTTGATTTTGGGATTGAGATAGTAGGATCAGATATATATAGAGAAAAAGATGGACTTGCTCTGAGTTCTAGGAATGTTCATCTTTCAGGTGAAGAAAGGCAAAGGGTACAGTTAAGACATCCCCATGTTTCTTTTTCAACTTGAACAAGCATCACAAAACATTGCTTCCACTTGCTTGATTGAACGGCTCTGCTTTGTGTTATGATGTGGCAGGCGTTGTCTATAAGTAGGTCCCTGACCTTGGCTAAAGCTTATGCTGAACAAGGGCAAACCAGTTGTACTGAGCTTAAGGATGAGATCATTTCGGAGGTTGTTGGAGCTGTAGGAAGAATCGATTATGTCGAGGTAAGCGTCATATCATGTAGTTTTGATAATGAAGGACCATAGTTTTAGCTAAACCAAATTTTTTTTATTGGAAGTGAAACAATCTGGTGCGAATAAAAAAGACTATCCATGCATACCATTGAGTGTTGATGTGAGTAACGATTGTGGACAACATGCAGATTGTTGATCAAGAAACTCTTGAAGGAGTAGAAGAGATAGAGACAGGGGCGGATCCAAGATGAGTTTTCGTATGTGGCACAAAGCTATTTTCTTATAAATTAAAAGGGTAATTGATTAATTTTGCACTAGCTATTGATGAAAAATAAATAAATCAGGATGGGGCACATGCCACATCCCCTCATGCCTTGGGTCCGCCCCTGGATAGAGAGTGGAGTAGTGATCTGTGTTGCTGCTTGGTTTGGAACGGTTAGGCTCATAGACAACATTGAGAAAAGGTTGACATTCTTTTTCTATTTTATACTTGATTAATTGATCATAAATATGTACATTAAAGAATATAAATTGATTTAGTGATCTCCATATATCTTATGATGTAACGTACATTTCCATATATTTTATACATTTCATTACACACCAACTAGAATACTCTTAAACAATTAACTCGACATTTAACACTTTCTATAAAAAATAAATCTAATGCTCCCTCATTTGTGGAAAACCGTATGATTTTGATCCCTCTAAAATAATAATTATCATAGTATCAAATTTTGTACCGGTTATTTTCAATCCAAAGGGATTCTTTGAGGTTTTTATTTTCAGAAATTACATAATTATCTAGCAATAATGACAATAAGTAACAGTAGTGTAACTAATTTCTTTTACAAAATAATATAATTAAAGAATGTTAATCTTATAATTAATTCCATATCAAAATTATTTTAAACATTAAACAAATAGTAAATTGATATAGTGTAGTATTTTGTGTTTTAAATAAATATGTTAGTTTGGTTGTTTTATGTGATCAAAATATGATACGTTTTGTTTAACAATTTTTCTTTTGTGATTTTGTTGTGATATATAACAAGTGAATAAATGATAGTTATTTTATAAAAAGCAAAAAAAAATCATTTATCACGCAATTTACCCAACTGCAACGACTTTGAGGTTTAATTTTCTGGAATTTTAGATAAAGTGATTTCATATATCTCAAATAGTTTTTTTTTAAGTTTTGTCGCCAAAATATCTCTTAAGAAAAAAATGACCAAAATATCATTTTTTATTTTAATTTTTTTTTTGTTTTTTAAACCCTAAACCTCACATCCGAAACATCAAATCATAACTCTAACTCTAAATTCTAAGTATAGATTAGTTAACCCTAGAAGTATAAGTCTATATTTATATTTTTTATAAAATCTATTTTGGTCAATTTTCTCTTTAAAAACTGACATTGTACAAAAAAACTTAAGACTATCTTTGAATATTTCTCTAAATAATCTCCTATACAAAATATATAATTGCATTTTTCAAATTAAAAAAAAAATCATGTCAAAATGACATACTTAAGAAATCCACTCGCCGCGCGAAGCGCGGCTAGGCCCTAGTATACAAATAAAAGAAACTTTATGTAAAACAAAACAAAATGAGAAACGAGTATTAAATGCTAACATGTGAATGGTTTGACTTTCGCCTATGAAACTCGGATACTTATTTGGTTTGATTTGAATCTATTTAGAGTTAAATAGTTTTGCTTGATTTAAGTATTTATAAATTCCAGGCCATATTTGATTTTAATATTTATTGTTTGGTATGGGTCTAGGTAGATGTTTAAATTATGTAAAAAATTTAAAATTCATACATTATCTCAAAATCTAAAAATAAAAATTACATACAACATATAAATTTAAATAACTTAGGACTAAATACCTAAAATTAATATGAAAACATGTTTAGTTTGGATATTTGATTGTAGAATGGTTGGAAACGAATTGTGTTTTACAATTACAAGAGAGGCTTGTACAACTCCATATACAAAGGAAACCTTAATCTGACTAAGATACATATACACTGAAAAGAGGCTGGTCATTGCGATGCAAATAGCACGGGATAGAGACTATGTATGTGGAATAATATTAAGATCGTTGATAATTTCTTAAGTATGCATAAGCATATCAACAAGCTTTCTTTTCTCGTCAACATAAACAGAGAAAGTTCCCGTATTTTTGTTTTACTCGACAACAAACAGCTACTACAGAAAGCGAAAGAGACCAAAGTCATGGATGATGTGATATTTTAGTTTCTTTTATGAGTGCTCAGGGATATAATCATTGTGGTGAAGCTTCAGGTTGGTGTTGTGGATTCGATATCAGCTCAGGTGCTACAGCAAAGTGCAACCCTCCTCTGCGTTGTCCTCCACCGCCAGCCCCGCTGTGTAGCATAAACGCAACTTCTGCAGCGGCCAAAGCTGCTGCTTCCTGGTATTCCCAAACACAAAACATGAGAAAACATAAGCCTAGACTTATGGTATGTGTGTATGTTTTTGCAATGATTTAGATACCTGTCTTTGTCTTCGGCGTTGTAATATACTGATGGCCCAAGCCATGATGTAACAAGGGAGGAGAAAAGCAGCAGCACGTAGAATGAAAAGCTGACAAGGAAGACAAAAACAATTAAGTGCTACCACAAGAAACCATAATGTGAGATCATGCAAGAACTATGAGGTTAAAGATTTGCTTACCCAGAAGAAAGCTGATGGATCATCTTCTTCATCGTCGGAGTTGTTGTTTGTAAGGTTCATAGCGTGTCGTAGCAACAAAAGCGCCATTAACTGTCATTTTAAATGTTAAAATAACGTTTCCATTTCAAGAAAGAGATCATAATATATAAAGTTATAAATATGGACTTACGATAAGAGCAGCGGAGCGAAGAAAAGCAGCTCCACCAGAGTTGGAATCAGCATATTCATCATAGTCTGGATCAAAGAAACGGCGTTCTGCAGCCGCCATTGCAAAAATACGAGGGTCGTTGAAGTCTATGGGTACACCATTACCCCAATCTTCACTGCATAACACACACACACACACACACAAGCATGAGTAACGAGTCTTGATTAAGACAATGTTTTGCTATATGGAAACTGATATAAAGAGACATAGATTTATAAGAAGTTACCCGATATCGATTACAGTATCATCAGCAGGAGGAGGAGGTGGAGCTGTGTAGCCAGGTTGATAAGACTGTTTCCACCAAGGGGGAGAAGAAACTATAGTTAAATAAAAACTTGCAATGAAAAGGATTATACATGTTAATGAGTAGATGTATATACCTTGTGGCATATCTCACAGATGGTGTCGCCTTTCTCATTACACCAACGTTGAACACACTTCCTATGAGCATACTGCACACACACACACATTAGTAAACCAAAACAAAACATTAAGTTTTCAGCTGTAATTAATATACCAAAAGAACAAATAGAAACATGACTCACCTTCAAACTGCCGCTACAAGAACATGGAGACTCGAGGTTCTTAACAGAGTCTTCATCTTGACATATACGACATTCAACTGATTGGATCAGCTGTTCCTCTTCATCATCAAGTTGTTCCCTTTCTTCTTCTACTTGCACGGTTTTATCATCAATAGAGTTAGTAGTAGTAGAAGAAAGGCTTGTGGTGGCTTGAGCTCTGGAACTTTCTCCAGAAGATTCAATAGATCCTCTGTCTATGTGATCAGATGTTACGAGACGGTCGGTACATGAACTCAGATGATCAGACATCTCTCTCACACTCTACCCTCAATGCGAACGTTGACCTGTTAGAAAAAAAAAATCAAGAAAAAAAAATCGTCATTGTAATTTACCAAAGACAATCAAAATCATATCTTTCAATCGGAAATTTCAGGGAAAATGTCTTGATTAAACGAATAGGATCTTAATTAGATAAGCCCTTCCTTCGTGGATTCGATCACAATTCAGAAACGAAACCCTAGATATCAAAATTCCCAAATCGCAGAAACGAACAACCGTAACCCTAGGAAGATCAACGATTATTATTATTATTATTACCTTTTGGAATCGTAGAAAGAAGGGGAAAAGAAGAAGAAGAAGCTCTCTTTCGATTTCGTGAAGGCAAAAGCTCTTTCTCAAACGAAACTCGGGACAAAATGTGTGATCCTTTGTTTTTTTTGATGATGTTCTGTCTGAATGATTCAAGATATTATAAGTACATACAAATCTAGAAGCGCGTGTATAAATGTATGTATACATATCACATACGCGAAGGTTTACGGTTTGACTCGGTTACGTCCGTTAGAAGATATGTTGCCATGTCGGAGAGAACTTGAGAATCTTCCAAACCAAACGGTAACGGAGCTTTTTTATTTTGTACCAATCCTTGTTGTTATTAGATTTTTAAAGATAAAATTCACTATTTTATCCTATTTTTCTTTAGTAAAAATCTAATAATATAGCTCAGATTTAAAAAAAAAAACAAAGTGCATATAGTCAATATGTTTTTCACCAAATAGGATAAAATTCATCATTTTTAGAAATTAAAGATTGAGGTGTTGAAATGGCATTGCAAGATTGACTATATGCACTTTGTGATTTTATTTCAAATTCGAGCAATATTGTTAGTTGTTAAATAATTAAGACGTTACATTAATTTCAAGAGATGTAGTTTGACTTTGACAAGTTCCTCTTTCGCAAAACTGCGATTGAACAAGAAGAAGAAAAATAAAGACCTCCAAAGTCTTGGAGGTGTCCGACGGGCAGAACACTCTTAAACGTTCTCTTTAAAATAGGTTTTAAAGATTCCCAAATTATTCTTCTAATTTTTAAAATAGTTTATACTGATTGGAATGCTATTTGTATTCAATAAATCTTATTATGACAACTTTGTATTCAGTATAAAATGTGTGCATGACCTTTAAATAGTCCTCTATAGTAGATCACTATAATCCAACATCCGACATAAATGCATGTCCTTATACCTTTTATTTTCATATGTAACGTTTTGTATCGATACGTAAGATACGATTAAGTTAAAGAACCATATTCTGAAATATCCAATGTACACATATTGTGATTTTTAAAACAAACAACTAGTTATTGTATAGTTTTTTTTTTTTTTAATTGTATACTAGACATTTTTTTACCATGTGTTACGTAATCAACTGCCATTTTGTCTCGCTATTGAATAATTTGGAAAAGCACAAGTATTGGCTAGATTCACTAGAAACACTATTCTTTAAATCTATTGTCAATGAATATGCTCAAACGAGGCTCTAATGATATTTGAGATAATCTTTTCTTTTTAGAGTTGTGATTTTAAACTTATTATTTTGTAAACTTGTTTCTCTAAATTTTTTTTCCACATAATACTATCGTTTATATCAATGAATTTCATATTCAAACAAAATAGAACACATATGAGGGCACTGGCATTTGGCAAAGACAAAGATAAAGTCTTTTACATTATTACTACGGTGAAAACAATGGTAAAGAAGTAAATAAATAAATTAGCGAACGGACCGTTTGATCAAAAAAAAAAATTAGCAAACGGACCGAACCGGTTCGCTTCAATTGAAAACCAAGTAGATATAAAGATGCCGTTTTAGCTGATGACACTTTAACCTAAAGCTTAAACCCTAGCAATCGTAGAAAGAGAAAGGTGAGAAAGCTTCAAGCTTTAACAATGGCAGAGCAACAAGAGATCGTCAATACCGTGTCGGCTGAAGTGAACCCACACCCGAAAGCCGAGACCGTCGATGAGACAGCTGAGAAGCGTGAGAGAGAGCATACGGAGGAAACAGAGGACGGAGGCGAATCTAAGAAGCAGAAGGTGGAAGTGGAAGAGAAGTCTAACGGTCCGGTGAAGCTTGGTCCAAAGGAGTTTGTCACTTCTGTTGCGATGTTCGACTACTTTACCAAGTTTATGCACTTTTGGCCAACTGATCTCGATGTCAACAAGGTATGTCTTTATACTGTTCTGTTACTCAGTTGTAAAGTTTCGATTTTTATGTATTGGGTTATGCAATTTTTTAGCAAGATGGTTTTTTTCAAACTCGTGCTGTGTAGTTAAACTGAATCCGCTTGTGAAGTTGGTTCCTTTGCATCTGTTGTTGTTGTTTTGATCACTGCTCGAATGTTCTTTGCCAAAAAGTTGTGTTCTTTATCGGTTATATGATTGTTTGTATTTAGAAACTTTGTTTTGTCTCTTATTATTGTTTGTTTATAATGATTGTGGATGTTGGATTATATGTAGTTATGCACATCATCATGTTTCATAGTGTCAGTTGTTGCTGTTTCTTTGGAGATTGTAACTAACTTGTTGAACTTGTTTATGTTCTTGACTGTACATTTTAGTATGAGCACATGGTCTTGCTAGATCTGATCAAGAAGGGACATTCTGAGCCTGACAAGAAGATTGGGGGAGGGATAAAAGCCTTCCAAGTAAGAATCCACCCAATGTGGAAAAGCAGGTGCTTCTTTCTTGTTAGGGAAGATGACACTGCTGACGATTTCAGCTTCAGGAAGTGCGTTGATCAGATCCTCCCGTTGCCTGAAAACATGAAAACTTCTGGTTCTAGCGGCAATGGTCGCAGTGGTGGTGGTGGTGGAAGAAGGGGTGGACGTGGTGGTGGTGGTAGAGGAGGGAGATTCAGAAGATGAATTTGCTTGGCTTGCTATATAATGAAATTTTGGACCTTTCATATTAAGTTTTGTTGCTAAAAAGAAACTTATTAGTTATGATCTTGTCGGATGCTAATGTTATTTTATTGGAGAAGAATTGTCAGTTTATATCATATATATTGCTGAAGTAGAAGAAGCAGCAGCAGCAGCTTGTCTCTATGTTCACTACATAGTATATCAACCAAAGTTCATTGGTCTTTTATCGTATTCGTTTTCCTTACTTCAGCACCTCTTCTCCTCCGTAGCTATGTCCTTTTCACCAAAGTGAAGTAGTAGTATGTACTTACTAATTAGATTATAAAAATCAGTGATCTAACATGGATGTTCATGTCTTAAACGTTAAAGGGTAACACCTTATATATTAAACACAACACTAAAAAAAGAAGAAGATAAGGAGTCTTCATCTTTGTTCTTTGACCAATCCTCTAGACCTAAAATCCTCAAACGTAGCATCCACAAACTTACCTTGCTCTCTGAGAATAGAAAACTGTTTATTCTGCTGAATGTGAATGTAAATACAAACAGGCAGTCCCATTAACCCTATTACATTCCAGAAACCGTTCTTTCCCGTTGAACACCTTTTCACATATGTTGCTATTGCACCTGCCATGACTCGATCGTGATCTGGTTCTGTGACAAAAGTAAGTAACACAATCAAATCCAAAGATAGATTGGATATTTTATATGTTCCCTTTTATTTCGTCAACTCTAAAATCACTTATGCTCGGCCCATAAGCCCAACATTTACCTTATTTCAACCCCTTTATTTCATGTTATTAGGCCACCGTCTGCCTAGCGTCTAATAGCATGGCCCAAATTTCACTACTCAACTCATTCACCAACTCGCAGGCTTAATATTTCTATCATCTTCATTTAATAGCCCGGCCCAATTCTATATTATACAATGTTAGCCTTCAATTCTTTTTATATAAAAATGGGTTAAAGTTTGTCCTGCCTACAACATATTATTCCCTTTCCCTTAAAAATAAACAGCATCATATTGATTCCCGTATTGACTCATTTCGGAGAGCTGCAAATGGAAGATTCCGCAAAGCTATAGGAGTTTGTTTTGCAACACGATGAAGGAGATGAAGAAGATGGAATGTTTAATATTTTTCTAAAATAGCTAAAAACTTTTAATTTAAAAGTTCTAACGAAGGTACATCTATTGTACAAAAGTATTTTTTTTGTCTTGATTAAATTTAATATTCATTAAAAAAAACAATACAGTTGTGATTTGATTCTGAAATATAGTGTTATGTTTATGTGAAATCTCAAACGTGATTAAACAAAAAAGATATTATCGACTACTCCCTTCGTTTCGATTAAATAAAGCTTCATTCCTACTAATCAAAAAATCTTTTTGAATTAACCATTTGTTGAAAATATAAAAGCCAAAAGAGAGCAAATGCATCTTCAACTAGTTAATCAGCCAAGGCATTACTCAACTTAGGAACGAAATGGAACTTGATAGAGCCTAGGTTCCTCCTAAGCAAGAACTGAATGTCGAAAAGAAAACCATGGATCTCAACTACACAGGTCTTGGAGGACAACAAGTTTACAGATTGACTGCCTCATCCCTCCCAATCAAATCATTTTAGAGAAAAACCTCATCGTTGATAAATCAGATCTAAAAAAGGCTAACCGTCATCCCTAATCACTCATAAATAAGATCAACACAGATGAACGACAACAACACTGATAAATCAAGTCTATGAAAAGAAAACTGATCTTAAACATGACTCTGTTTGGTGAAAAACTTCGGAGGAACAACCACATAACCGACTGATTCACCGATGACCTTCAGCAGCTCCATTCTACCGGTCATATCTTCAACACTCTTTCTGAATTTGATGCCCAATCCATATAGCATATGCTGTAGTCACTGCTAAATTGAGCTAGTGTATTTAAGGTTAGATCCGGTTTAGATATTTAGTTCTTGTTAAAAGTCTCACCTCTATTTAGCGTAAAGGAAAGTCGTTCAGAGTTTGGACATAATGAAAAAATGATGTGTTTTAAATAACAAAACAAAAATTACTCCAATTCCATATTCCCTCCATTTCAATTTAGATGTCACTGTAGAGTAAAATTTTCGTTTCAAAATAAGTGTTGTTTTATGATTTCAATGCAAAATTTATTAATTATATGTTTTATTCTATTTTTATTGGTCAAAATGTGGTTATGTTTATAATTGTAGGTAATAATGTTTTTATCTTAAAAAATATGTAAAATTAAATGTTTTTTTAATCTGTGTAAAAAAATATAGAACGATAACTAAAATGAAACAGAGGTAATATTATTTTGGAAGATAAAAACAACATACAATTTGTTGTGGGTGATTTTCTGAAGATTACTTCTCCGTGGCTCTCTTTTATTAGAAAAGCTACATGTGCTGTTTCGTGATTATGCCATGTAAATTAATTTTTATCAAGCTTCATAAGAATGAAACAAAATATATTTCTAATACCACCATGTCATAAATGTTGAATTTATAAACATGAAAAATGGGTCTGAAGATCATAACAAAATACAAATTGCAGTCTTTTCTTATGTTTACAAGAAACTGGATGCATCAATGTGTAGTTGTACCTGTGACTCAACCATCATAGCTTTTACTAAGTTACATTAGTTATAGAACAACCATGTTGTAATGATTTATATACCAAAAGGAAAAAAAGGACGATGATAAGATGAAAGTACATTCTGGATGGAATAATGTGAAACCACTAATCAATTATATCTCATTGTCCCAAAGTTGTTGGATGGATTTGTAAGGGCTCGTGGTTTGATTAACAAGGAAATCTCCTCTCATGAGCTTCCACTCCTCCAATTTATCAATGAGTGACAAGTCTTGATCATCCAAATTAATCTCTAAAGCTCTCTTGTTCTCTCTCATTCTTGCTCCATTAAAACTCTTCACTATCACACTTGCCCCTTTTGACATTCCCCACCTTAAAGCCACCTTCATGTTTAGATATAACTTTAAATTAGATAAGGTAAAGAACCCAAAGCAAGTTATATATTTACTTTTTGAATTACCTGAGCTGGGGTGGCATTATGCTTTAAGGCAATGGATTTGATGACAGGATGCTCAATCACAGCTGTTGACCCCCAACAATTCCCTGGCCCACCAAGTGGTGAATATCCACTTACATGGATCTTGTTCTCTTCACACACTTTCCTTAACTTGCTTTGTCTCCATAATGGATGCATCTCCACCTATGCACATACACAAAATCTTAGTTTCTTGAATCTCACCAAAAGAAATCAAGAAGATCTTGGTAGTAATGTGTTGCATCCAAACCTGGTTAACTGAAGGAGAAACAGAAGCGAAATCGAGAAGATCATAGATCTTTTTAGAAGAGAAGTTGCTAACACCAATTGATCTACACAAACCCATCTCCAAGCATCTCTCCATGTCTCGCCATGTTTCTTCAATCCCCAAATCTTTCTCAAACTCTTCTTCCTTTGGGATAGGTTCACTCACTCCGGGTTTAAACTTTATTGGCCAATGCACCAGGTAACTGTCTAGATACTCTAGCCCCATTGTCCTATAGTGTCATAAACAATATGGTCATGAGATTGATCTGTTGACCTTCATGATATTTTAGGTGAGTGTTTGTGTTTGTCAAGAGAAACTCACTTGAGAGTTTGTGTGAGGGCAGAGATAGGGTCATGGTGATCACTAGACCATAACTTTGAATTGACAAAGATATCTTCCCTTTGGACAGTTCCATAGGAGATAGCTTGATCCAATGCAGTTCCTAGAGCCTCTTCTGATCCATATATCTTTGCCGTGTCAAAATGTCTATACCCTATCTGTCTCCATTCCAACAAGTAAGCTTATGAGACATCAGAAACTTACAAAAATGATTTTAACAAAGTCCTTATTGAAATTGGAATAGCTAACATTTATGTATATTAATTTATACTTTCCTACTTGTAGATAATTTGTATATCAAGTTATGATTTTGTATAAATAGATTTAATCATATTTGGTGGTCAAGGATGGTATAGAAAGTGATATACAAGAAAAATTACACACAATATTATAAGATAATTTGGTAATTTTTTGTATGATTAAAAGTAAAGATATGAAATTATTTGAGAAGAAAAAAATATGAACCTTGATGGCTTGTTGGACGGCTGAGATAGTGCTCTGTCGATCTTTTTTAGGACAATAAGTTCCCATTCCAAGCAATGGAATAGTCTTCCCACACCTGAGACGTGCCACGTCGTTCCTCATGTCTCTCTTATTCTATTTTTTTCTCCTTCTCTCTCTATAGTCTCAATATGTTTCTCTCTGATGAATGTTTGAGACTATGATGAGTTTATATAGGCCATTAAAAGGTCAACGATCTTGACTTTTCTATTCTTTCTAAAACAATTGCCCTTATGACATGACCTATGTATATGGAGTATCTTATGATAGTTTAATGTTTTAATTTTTCAAAAACGAGTTGGGACTATGGAGGTATCGAAGCACGAGAGTTTTCCATGTCTTGTGGGATCTTCTTAGCCGACCCAAATCCTCATCTCTCAAACCTCAAGACGATATCTTGTCACCTCAATAGATTTCCTCATTAGTGTTTTGGGTTTTCCAAAATATGGTTGTTCTTACATTTTTCATTTTGCAACTTGATTTTTCAGAGCTGGATTTTGTTTTTCTTATTTTGTTGTATAATATGTCTTTTACCAGAAAATATGGAATATTTTAGTAACTTTTTACTGGTTTTAGTTTTTAACTTAATCAATGAATTAGTAGTGTTAAATTGTTTCACAAGCCATATCATAGATCATGCATCTTATCTTTCTTTTCTTCCATAACAGAAAATAGCAGACTAAATAACATACTGATTATTTTACAATTTACAACATTAATAGTAATTAATTAAGATTGCAATCACAGTAGAAAATTCTGAACCTTAACTTTCGCTTATATTACGAATCACATAACCACCATGATTAGTTATGCTTTAGTTTTTTATTTATTTAAACCAGCATGATTCTTATTTTCCAAATTGTTTTAACATAACAGATATGATATACTACAAATATTAAGAATCAGCAGGAAAAGATTATGAGTTTTTATTAGGAATCACATATTATTAGAATATCATCCACATTTGAAGAGCTGGCTTTTTGTAGGAAAAAATATATTCGCTTCAATGATGATCTAATAATATATATTATGCAATTTTGTATAAGAAATTTAATTTGATATGAAATAAATTTAATATCCATTCAAAAAAATATAATAATATATATTAGAAAGGGCGGTTTGACATCGATTGCTTGTCAATGATTTGATTTACATAAGATAGTTGATAAGAGAATGGAAGTCAACTCGAAGGCGACCTGCATGCAATCGACGTTGGCTTACTAACCAAATTACATATGTATTAAGCGTTGACATCTTCAATGGATAAAACTACTATATTAAGTTTTTAAAATAGATAAAATTTAATGCAATGTTAGTATTTACAACTAAAGACAGTCATGTTCCTGCATTTCTAGTGCACCGCCAAAAGATTTCACAAATCTTTTCCATGTGATTTATTGTTTTCTTATTCATTTGGAATTTGCAGTCCTAATAATATAAATATTTGTTTTGTAAACTAGAATTAAATGTCAACTACCACTTTAGTTTTATCAATTTTTTCATCAACCGTTTGACCTCTCAAGTGTATATTAATTCGGTTCACAAAATGTGTCTCTGCTTTAAATTATTTATCCATTATCTATGTGATAATGTCAGTGACTCATGATATATATTGAATAATTATCTTTAAAATAAACTGAAACAAAATTAGATCAAATGTACATTTCTGTTTGTTGCTATTAGAATTAATTTATGGTTGTTGGAACATAATTATCAGCAGTACAAAATGCATTGTTAGTAGTCTGAGAGTTATATATTTTTTAGGAAAAAAGATAATCAAACAATGAATTAAAATTAGTATTATGATTTCTCTTTAATCTGTGAGCATCACGATGTGATAGTATATACACATAAACAAAAATCTCGTATTTCTCGTTAACATACGTAACCATGCATGCATTACCAATAAAAACCAACTCACAGAAATTCTTTTAAGCTAAAAATAAACATTCGTAGCAAAACCCTAACTGATCCACCATCACTAAGTGGTTTGCATTATCAATTACTCAGCAGAGTCTCTTCACAGTAACGAATAAACTGCAACATGAAAATCTTGTAGTAATAAAAAGTTGCTAAAAAATCTGAATGAGCTTGCAAAAGCTGGAATAGTGATTTATTCTTCAAATGATTTGATTGAGGTATAAGCAGAGATCACTTTAGTCTGCTTCATAGAAGGATCTTGAATATCTTGAAGAAGATCCGTTTGATAATTGTGAATGATTCTACGATTTGCTATGTATTCATATGAATCCTTCTCATGCGTTAGTTGTAAGATAGTGAGAAAAGCCTGGACAGTGACTTGATTTCTAACATGGCATTGAGGTAGTATCCATGATCTAAGAGATGTGCTAGAGTTGCATCGGCTGAGATTCCTATGCGTGAGTCTTTGTGAGAGAGTAGAAATTTTTGGAAGTTCCCTAAAGATCCGACCAGAACCTGCAGGAGATCTCTACTTCCACAATTTTCACTTCTTTAATACGTAGTAAAAACAAGATTATACTGTTTCTTCACTCGTTAAATATAACACTAACACCGTTCAGCTACAAAGAAACATCTGTTACAAAACAAACATAACCCATACTTAGAATACCATTAAGACAAACATCTAAACCGAGTATCTATCTCCTGACAGCAAAGAGAGCAAGAAGAAAACATAAAGGCAAATTATGGACAATGATACACCAAAGAAAACATTTCTGAGCAGTGTTGAGATACTTAGTTAACCAATGATTTGATTGATGTATAAGCAGTGATCACTTCACTTGGTCTGCTTTGTTACTGTCCTCTGGACTGTTGAAACTCCATCAACGAACTTTGTCCGGAAAAGAACATTGGCATTGTTGAACATTCCTTCTTTCAACGAAACCACAATAAACTGTGTTCAAAAACAAGGTTTCAAAGGCAGAGATAAGTTTGAGACCGTAATATTGGATTTTAAGTCAACAACATAAGATGAAGTGAGGGTTGAGTGAGAGTTTTTGACCTGTGAGTGAGGGAAATGAGCTTTTATCATTCTTCCTATGTTCTGTGTGTGACTCAGATCAAGAGCTGCATCAACCTGACAAATTCAAAATCATGATTGTTTTACCCTTTAGATCTTATGGGAATTAAAATATCAACTGGAAACTGAGAAATCTGAAACTGAAAAAGCAGAGATGTACCTCGTCTAAAATATAAAGAGGAGCAGGTTTGAAGAGAAGCAAGGCCAAGATTAAGGATAGCGCAAGAAGGGATCTTTGCCCTCCGCTGAGTTCAGACAAAGACTGCTTCCAAACTTTGCCAAAGGCAACACGCACCTCAAGACCATCAAGGAAGGTACCGCCTTCAGGAGGTTCTAACTTTGCCATGGTGCCGGGAAGTAGAGTTGAAAAAATTGATCCGAAGTCCCTAAACATATGATTTAACAAAGGTATACATCAAAAAGGAGAGGAACACAACAGACTCATTATTGGAGAAAAGTAAGGCAACTTACTGATTAACTTTAACCCATGTAACTTTCAGGGTTTCTTTTTTCTTCTCATCGAGCTCTTCAATCACTTTTGTGATTTTGGATTTGTCATTCTAATGAATATAAGTTCCATTAGTGATTGCACACTAAACTATTAAAATACACCATGCACTCATCACTCAGTAACTAACCTCGATTGTAATTTTCTTCGATATCAGCGCATTGTATTCATCTTCTGCTTTCTCAAACATAGCCATAACCTTCTTGTTCACTCTTTTTTCCAAGCTTCATGAGGATAATGAATAACCAGGAACAGAAGAAGATTATTATGTTGTATTCCCAGAATGTGAAGATAGTATATATAAATGTAAATCCTCATACTCATACCTTGATTGATCTGACTGGAGCTTTTCAAGCTTTTCTCTAGCTACGTACGGATTACAAGATTCAAAATCATAATCTGTTCCTCCTTTTCCAAAAAGTTGCTTTTCTGATGCTATCCATGTATGCTTCTCAACGAGCTTGTCGACTTTCACTGAGCAATCTTTATGATCCGTCTCCATCCTTACCACCTATAAAAGTATATTGGAGAGATTATCATGGAAAATATATTCCTCACAATACATGACAAGAAGATGGGTTAGAAAGAATACCTCATTTTCCAGCTTCTTTTTCTCAAGCTTCATGTCACTAAGCTTCTGTAGACATTTATCCTGGTCAGTGACAAAACCACTTATCTGTGTATCGCATTCCTTCATCTTTGCATGTATCAACTTCAGCTCGGCAAGAGATTCATCATGAATCTTCTGTAAGGCATCAACCTGCAAGGAATCATAGTTTAACATGATATATCTCCTCACTTTTAACAAATCTCACCAAGAGTAGCAACACTACAATCACCTTGGACCGCTGCTCGTCTACTTCCGAAGTCAGAGTGGTAATCTGGGTTTTCAATGAAGCTAACTGGCTTTCTAAGGTAGATTGTTCCTGAACCATCGCTTCTTCCTCCATCACAAGCTTCTCCTTTTCATTTTCATGACTCTGTGGGCATGAAGAACCACAGAACGTTACAACAAATTTTGGAAGTGCAAAAAAAGTTTTATGAAAGTCTCCAAAAACTCAGAAGGCAGTGTTTCCATAATAAATTTAGATAACTCGGACAATTTAAAAAATATAATTCAAGTAGTTCAGTGGTGTATAAGTACTCAACTCAAAAATCTACAATACCTTTAAATCTTTGGAAGCTGCCTGCATCTGAGCTTTGATCGTCTTAATATTTTTTTCCAAACTTTTGAGTCTTCCCTCTCTGTTTTTGTCATGGTCTTTGATGGATTTTTCTAATGTGGAGACAGCATCAACACAATTCTTGTAAGCAAGTTCCTTTTCTTTAATTTGGGATCTCGCTTCTTCAACCTCTACTTCAAGTTTTTGTACAGCTTCGCCAAGCTACATATAGATAGGTAGGAGGGAAGGAAAGTGTAAACATGTGCCTCAAGTATGAATAAAAGACAATATGAAACTGATACTTTAGCTTAACATAGAGATAGAAGACGGAGATATAAACCTTGTGATGCTCATTCTGTTCAGCCCTCTTCAGAAATAAGGACAATTCATACGTTTTTAGCTCCAACTGTGCTTTAACATCTATGAATTTCTTTTGGAGAGGCTGAAGCTCTTTGATCTGAGATGTCAAGATAACCAAGCAATTAACATTTAAAGTACTGAAAACACTGTATTTCTGTGGCATGAGAAGACTACAGAGAGCAATAAGAAAGCATTACAAAGATATATTTAGTTCTACCGCGGCAGGAAAATAGCTTAAGAGTTTACCTGCGCTTCAATGTCAGCCAAC
Organism: Moricandia arvensis; assembly: GCA_905132765.1. Taxonomy (NCBI): domain Eukaryota; kingdom Viridiplantae; phylum Streptophyta; class Magnoliopsida; order Brassicales; family Brassicaceae; genus Moricandia; species Moricandia arvensis. Next base: position 12,116 of record CAJHQP010000178.1, on the reverse strand, counting down.
CTTCTCTGGTGTCCTTGTAATTCTGATTCGGCTTCTGCTAGGTCATGAAGTTGCCTAAGGAGATCACCTCCACCCCTAAGGCAAAGGCAAAAGAATATATAAGAAAAAATGCTTTGATCCTTGAGTTTTAGGCATTTCTAAACTACATCCATGAAAAATCAAGTCTCAGAAGAGATCTAAGACTCCAAGAAAGGAAAACATACTTTCGACTCCCACCAGTGAGAAGACCACTGGGCTGGAAAATATCACCTTCAAGTGTGACACTTGGAGTCCGAATATCCCTATTGAAAGCAACCTGCAGAAGAATCAATGAGAGGCAAGGCAAAGAGTGAACACCAAATATTAGCGAAGACAATGAGACAGAAATCAGATGTTGGAATTATAACCCAATAAAAGTGATAGAAGTTTAGAATCGGTTATCAGATCTGATCCGTCACGAGTACTCTCCCACTGCTAGAACCAGATCCAGGAAGGCCATACAATTAAGTACATTCCATTAACATAGAGAGAACATGGTGTTTAAAATTTTGACTTCAATGATCAGTGATAGCTTTAACAATCTATATACCAAAGGCACAGCTAAAATGCATATAAGGTTACTAGAAAAAATAGCTTAGACAATTAAAATTATATAAACAATGCATATTCCACGTAGAGTCAAAAATTGTATGAAGCCGTGCAACACCATATATTATACACTAGATGCGTGGTGAAGACTTACTTCCTTTGCTGCATCAGTAGTTTTGCAAACAAAAGTGGAGCCAAAAACAAACTCCATGGCATTCTGCAAAAGACCATGATTCAATCAAAACAGAACTCAAACTTGAATTTCATTTACAGAGCTCATGAATGAAATGGAAGATGCTTATCAGCCATGTATATTATGATATTCTTGAAACTTGATAAATCGAGGATTACTTATAAGATACCTTTAATTCCTCGCTATAACCGACTAAAGAAAGTGCCAGTTCAGCATTATCCCTCCCAACCTGAAAATAAAATAGAAATTAGAAAAGAACAAAAAGGGTCTTAAAATATGAAAACAAAAACTAAGAAAAGATCCATATACCAATCTAGCAGTCGCTTGCTGCACTCTAGGCTGAACAACGTAAGACTGAATTTTGTTCAGAGGTATAATTGTAACTCTTCTCCTAAGAGCACCGTTTTGAAGGAGCTGTTTTCCAGTTTCTTCTGAGTCTACAACAACATTATACAACTTCCCACCAGCAGTGACCTGAAAACAAGAAGCAAAGTGACTTCAGAAAACTGAATCCAACAATGCGTATCGTATAGCGATAAGATACTCAGTTTACCTCCAAAGCTGTCATTGTGTTCCTATCTTTTACTTTTATTAGTTTTGCGACCACACCTTTCACCTTTGATCGGTCAAAGTTTCTCACAGGATCGCGGTATGAAAACTGAACATTTGCTAATTGAGCTGATAAACCACGGACTTTATCTTCCAGCCTTTGCACAACTTCAAGTACACATCCACGGTCCTAAACGAATATTTCAGTTAGAGATGTATACTTAAAGAAAAGATTGATGAAGTCAATTAAGGTGACCATGCTAACCTTCTCTAGTCCTTCCATTTGACCCTCTTTATAAGGAATAGATTCAAGTGCCTTTTGTACACGTTCCACATCACTTTTTCTAGAACCAAGTTCATTCTCAACTTCAACTGCTTCATCCTGTTTTGACATTAACTGAGACTTTCTCTCCTTTAGCTCCTTTTCGCAGTGTCCTATTTTGGTCTTCAGCTGTTTCAACTCTGTTCCTGCTGTTCCAACAGCAATCTTTGCATCCCGTAGTTGATCTTCTAAGCATTTCTCTTCATCTCCGCTACTCTTGCCAGCTAGTACGCCCTAATAACCAAGGGACACAAGTTAACATATATCAAATGAATATTATATAGTAAGAAACAACAACATGTTTTTAGTGGTACTACCTGGTGCTCCTTTTCACATTCTTCCAATGTGGTGGAGAGTTCCTGGAATCTTCGTTTTAGGTCTGCCGCTCCTTCCTCAGACTTCTTAACAGCAGCGGCTCTCTCTTTTACGGATTTTTTCAACTCTTCTATATTGTGAACAATCTAGCAACACCAAGTTAATAATTACAGATGTCAGAAATAGCTGAGAATATGTAACAGTTCTAACAGCAACAAAAAAAAAGTCATCTCTCTAACCTTGTCAGCGTTCTCTTTTTCTCCCTGAAGTGTGTCCTCCTTATTATTAAGTTTAGATGACTCACGTGCCATTTCTTGAGACAGTGAATCCACTTTCTCGGACAAAGTTTTTACTTCTCCCCCCATGGTAGCTTCCTTTGCCCGAGTCAAATCCTTTATCTGTTTCTCAATACCCTTAATTTCCTCCTGTGTCTTTTCTGCTTCCTCGTCAATACAAGTGAGTTTCACCTTCATTTCTTCCACCCCATGAACAGCGTTGTCTCTAATCTTCTCCGCTTGAACATACTCAAAAGCAATACAGAACCTCTTCAGTCGATCTAGCTCTGCGTTACCATTAGCCCACTGCATGTACTGCGATTTCTCTCTCCTCAGTTTCTCTAAAGCCGGCAATATCTCATGATCCAGAAGCTTGTTAATCTCATCGACCTTAGTTTGCTTCTTCTCAAGCGTCTTCAGTGCAGCCTCTTTCTTGTTCTCATACATTCTTGTCCCAGCAGCTTCCTCAAGCATGGACAAAATCTCCGGAGGTTTCATGTTCAAGACTTTAGTAATTCTCCCTTGCATGATGAGAAAGTGAGGATTGTTGACATTAAGCTGCACCGAGTGGAATAGATTCTGAACTTGATTTGGTTGCGCAAGCTTCCCGTTTATCAAATACTTGTTCCGACCACCAACCACAATCTTCAAAAAACAAAACCAAAACGCTACAGTAAGCAAACGAATAGAGCCAATTCACCATCGCAAAGCCTCAAACTTTACAATCCATCACAAATGTATAACGCACAGAAACTCAATTAACTGACAAACCCATGAATCGATATAAGGGACGGTGATAAAGCTATATCCTTTACAGTAATTGGAAGATAAAATCGAGGGAAAGAGGAAGAAGAAAACCCTACTTGTCGAGTGACAGTGATCTCAGGATGCTCCTCGTAGCCGAGAGGGCTCCTGTGTCTCTCGGAATTGTCGAAGGTAACGGAGACGGTGGCCTTGGTAATCCCAGCTTGGCCTTGCTTGTAGACGAGCTCCTGGAGATTCGCAGCTCGAACCTGTTGAAGATTAGTGATACCCAGAACGAAACAGATGGAATCGAGGATGTTCGATTTCCCCGAGCCGTTTAGACCTGTTATGGCGTTGAAGTGGGGATCGAAACCAGAGACGACGGTCCTCGTCGCGTATGATTTGAATCCTTCCAGACATATCTCCTTTATGTGCATCTTCTTCCACTCACAGAGCAAAGGCGATAAACCCTAGGGGGGGGGGGGGAATTAGAAATGAAGCAAATTGGGAACCCAGAAACAGGATGTAACTTCGGAGAGCTTCGGAGATCGAAAGTTACACGAAATTGAATCGTTGCGAGAGACGAATCTGAAGCCAAAATTTTGTGGGGATATGATAAAGTGAGCCGATTTGGAATTTTGAAATGAGGGCTTTTGGATTTGGGGAGAAAATGAGCGGGAAACTGCAATTTAGAAACAGTTCCTAAACTCTCCAGATCATTCAGAAGGTTCCCCTTCCGTTGTTTACTCCTTTGGTTTCAAATTTTTTTTTTTTTTTTGACGACACTCCTTTCGTTTCAACATACAGTGATGTTTTAGATAATTATTGATGTTTCATAATAGTATGTTTTCACATATCTAGATAACTATAACTATCTTTATTAAAGGTCATGCTCTGCTTGCATAAACTCGTTACTGCATGCTAAGGTTCATGAAATACGCGACCAAGGTTATAGTTTGTTCACATAGTGTAATAAAGGTCGTTCCAGTGTTTGCTTATAACAACTAAAAGGATCTAAAATATTGTGTGGAGGCTCGTCGTTATTATGATCTAAATCTTTGTTAGATGTAAATTAAAGACTCTGGGAAGACGATCTACTCCGCTTCAGAAAACAAATGAACTATAGTTTCACTACATCAAAAAAACATTGGTTTAATCCAAATCAACCAGGAAGACAGAAGTGTAAGCTTGAAGTAGAGGGAAAGAACGAGAATCTAGTTTCTTGCGGAGATTCCCATATCAAACAAAAAAGTATCTAAGAGTCGGCGATGGTGACCTCAACCTCAACACCAGGTTCGATGGTGATGGAAGTGATTTGCTTGACCACGTCAGGAGAGCTGAAGAGATCAATCACTCGCTTGTGCACCCTAAGTTCGAATCTGTCCCATGTGTTGGTTCCTGTTAACGAGTTTCAACAATGTCAACAAACAAGATCGACGAGCTTAACAACATGTTACAAGTCATGAATCCCTAGTCTCATGGGAGATCATGGAAAGCAATTGATCAATGCTGAGCAAAGTGAACTTGAGACAACAATCATATATACATTACCTTCACCACAAGGAGCTTTTCGGGTGGTGATCTTAAGAACCTTGGTGGGCATTCTCACTGGTCCCTTGGTTCTGAGTCTCTTGTCCTTAGCTCCACGAACCAAATCAGCACACACTATAAAGAACAATAAGACCATCAAAAACACTGTTCGACCAAAATTTTCACAATCTTCCATTTGAATCAATTCGAATAAAGCTACAACCTTTACTAAGCCCTACACCCAAAACCCTAAATTGTAAACCTTAGATCGGCTAATTAGATTCCTCTAACAGATTTCTTAAAACGCTTAAGCTATAAACCCTAAAAATTCTCATTTGACTAAGACTAGAGTTGATCAAATCAAAATCATAAAGGAAAAGAAGTAAACACCTTTCTCAAGGTTCTTCACATTCTTTGAGGAGAGAGTAATCCTGATCTTGTGAATTTGCTCGAGTGGCTCTTCCAAACCAGGCTTCGTAGGCTTCATTGCTGCATAAGCCATGTTTACAACCTCTTTCTTTCTTCTTCTGCTGCTAGACGACGACGACGGCGAGGAAGGAAGGAAGGAAGTAAAAGGAGGTACAATTTTAACCTTAAATATAAAGTCTCCTGGAATAAAAACCCTAAATATCTTGGGTTTGTGAGGCCTAGTCATCCAAAAGAGTTATATATGGGCCTTAAGCCATTAAATTATAACCCACTTAATAGAGCCTATTGCATTTACATGGGCTTCTGACCAATATGACTTAACCATTTGGGGCCGATATTGTTTTTTTTTTTCAATTCCTAATTGACCAAAGATTATATAATGAGCGACAGACAATTAAAAAAGGTTTTATTTGGGCCTACAGCATTAAGTTATAGCCCACTTAACTGGTCTAAGCGTGGGGCATTTACATGGGTCATTGACCAAAGGTTATAGGGGTGGGTTTAAATTCGGATTTGGTTCGGTTTGTTTAATTTTTTAAAACTGAAATTAATTATCATTAGTTTAGTTTGGTTTATTGTTCGGTTTAATCAAATAACCGTTATATAATAAGCGATAGTTTAATCGAGAGTCACCAAATCTGATTTGACATTCGAATACTTTACCCTTAGTCAGAAAGTCAGCCGAACACGTAAGATTTTGTTTGTAGTGTGGTTCACGTGATAAAAAACTAGGCCCAATGTACCATCTACTTTTTACCAGGTTGTGTAATCCCACCGAAAGATTCTCTTGTCGCCGTAATACACGCTTCAGGGTCGTCTTGGTCTTTTTATACGTGGTTTCTCATTTTTCCGTATTTATGAACCGGACCGGTTAGCTAAACCAATATATAAGAAGAAGAAGAAAGATAGTACGAACTTTGAAACGTAACTAATGAGAAACACTAGTATTAAAACAAGACTGTAAACTCTGAGAACATCCAAACATTCTTGCATTCAATTCATCTCTTTTAATATTATAATAAGCTTCGGAATGTTAATTTAAAAATTAAAATTAATAAAAGGCATGGAAATGGCGAACCGGAATTGCGGATTTGAAGGTGTCAAAGCAGCCCATGAGGCCCACTTGTTTATTTTCTTGACTATCTCGTCCCATGTTCGTAAAACTCAAGAATTTGTCGTCTTCTTCATTCTTGTATCCGTTCGACATCATCATAAACTAGGACAAATCAGAAGAGCTTTTGTCTAGGCATCATCAATATCATTATCACTTAACACCAGACTCACTCTGATTCGCTGAGTTACCAAACCAAAACCATGAGCTGGATTCGCAGACTCGATCTCATCGATCCCTACTACACCTGTTATCCTCTCATCGTCCGAGAAACCTCCATTGTCGAGCCTTCACCATTCTTCGCTTCCTTCCTCGACGATGTTGAAGAAGATCTCGCTTTCCCTCTCGGACTCTCACCACCACCTTCTCCACTTGATCTATTCGAAACCGTAACGGATCTGGTCAAGATCGAGAGATCTCCGTCCTCTTGCAAGTACCAGCTCGTTCGCCGGAAGGTGGAGCCGGAGTATCCTCTCCAGTATCTCTGCGACAGAGTTTCCGAGCTGGAGACCAAGTTCGAGCGTTTGGTCGGTCCCAAGGGGCGTGGCTCCGACAGGAAGTACAAACTGACTAAGGAGATTAAAGGCTCTGGTGAGAGGAAGTACAAATGGGAGGCGGAGATTCAAGGGCCAGTTGGGAGGAAGTACAAGGTGGAGGCGGAGATGGATGGGGAGACGGAGAGGAAGTATAAGTGGGAAGCGGAGTTTGAAGGTGTTGGTGAGAGGAAGTACACGTGGACGACTGAGATTAAAGGCGGGAAAAAAGATGTGGTTGCTGTGAAGAAGGCTAAGGCAAAGGCTAAAGCTGAGGCTGAGGCTGAGGCTGTGGCTGCTGAGGCGGAGAAGAAGAAGAAAGCGGTGGTGAAGAAGAAGAAGAGTTATAATTGGACTACGGAGTTGAAGTCGGAGAGGGAGAATGGAGAGATGCAGCAGACGTACACGATCAAAGCTTCCTCTGCAGGCGAGAAGGAGAAGGAGAAGGAGAAGAAGGTGAAGAAGATCAAGAAGAAGGAGAAGCCACGTGTTGTAGTCATCGAGGAGGATGAGGAAGAGGAAGAAGAAGAAGCTGAGTCTGAAGAACATGGAGCCATCCTTCTCAGGAAGGTATCATCTAAATTGACTCTTGGTTATAATCTGTTTATGTGCATCTTGAACTATATGGGATTATAAGATTTCTACAATTTTAATGTTCAAGAAATAGCTAGACGGTAACCAGGCATTTTATAGTAGATTATATGATTAGGCGAACCTACTTTGCTGCCTACACCGATTTTTTGTTCAAGAAATAGCTAGGCGTTAAGCAGGCGTTTTATAGTTCATTCTTGCTTAGGTTTGATTTGCTGCCTTTTTTAGAACACTACTTTGTATTAGTCTATGAAGTTAGTTGGAAAAATAGTTTGATATTGATTGGCAAGATTGAGATTAATGTGTTCAAAGGTTGAACCTTTACGTGCTTGTGTGGTGATACTAATTTTAATATACAGACCAATCTTGATGTTACTTACTATGCGTTTATCTTAATGGTTGTGGTTATAAAGGCGTATGCCAGAAGAAGTGGAGCTGTAAGGACCAAGAAGGGGAAGAACAAGGAAATGCCACCTGAATACGCCGCTGTTATGATCCAAAGGGCTTTCAGAGCTTATCTGATTCGCCGCTCAAAAGCATTACGTGCTCTTCGTGATCTAGCTATCGCAAAGACCAAACTGAAGGAGCTAAGAGCTTCATTCAACAACTTCAACTACCGTCGCGTGATCTCTCGTGATGCAGAGGAGCGCCAGAAGTTCTCTGAAAAGATCATTGTCCTGCTCCTCACTGTTGATGCCATAGAGGTACTTCTTAGTGTTTTAAACTCAGAGAGTTTGTGGTTGTGACACTCTTGAACTTTTAGTATTGGTCTTTAGTGAACCTTGGGACTTGTTTGTTTTTTTGGTATCAGGGAGTTGATGTAATGGTTCGAGGAGCAAAGAGATCAATGGTGGATGAGCTGGAAGCAATGCTGGAGGTTGTAGACCCCCAACCACAGGGGAAGTCATTGTCCATGAGGAGAAGAACATTCGATATGCCAGACAGTATGATCCGCAAAGAAATCGCAGAGGGAGTGACTCAGATTGTGCAGATGCTTGACACTGAAGAAGAGTGATGGAACCTATGTGTGTACGTGATTGAGAGGCTGTTTTGTTGTGTCTTGGAATAATCTAATTAGCCTCTTTTGTTTTGCTTAGTGTCTTGAGAATGTTTCTAATTATGGTGAGAAAAAATAATAATGGGAGTGTCTGTGTTTATCAGTCTCTTCCCTCGAATCTTCTCTCTTGTGTCTTCTTAGTGTGTTGTGTTTTTATTAGTTCATGTGTAATCCCTTTGTGTTCCCAAACTTTAGACTCTTGTTTCTCAAATTGCTTATGTTTTGATTCTGCTTGTGTCATTGTTTTGATTCTTGTGTTCTTGAGTTTCTTGAAAGATAACAAGTTTTTTGGTGTGTTTTAACATAATTACATAACAACATTTAGAAGTAATTATATCTTTGTTTATATAATTCATAAAACTATAAAGTTACACCAGGTGACGAACAAGCTACAAAGTTTACATAATAAATAAACAATTTTCGTATAAAATTATAATTAGTAATAGTTAGGACATACATATGATGTATAATCAATAAGCATGAGCCTCAATTTAATTATAATAAGGCATTCGGATTCACACACGTTTGAGGATGGTGGCTCTTACGTGTTTCTGTTTTGGGACCAAGAGTAGAAGGAACATGGAGAAGAAGAAGAAGGCGACGCATTCATGGAAACCATTGTTGCTTGCTCTTCAGAGAGATGATGAAACGTTTCATTAGAAGAATTATCAGATGGGTCTTTGTTAACTTCTTCCTCTTCTTGGCTCATGATTAGCTGAGAAGCAACAAACTTGTCAAGAGTTTGCCAATCCATCACTTGATCATTATGATCATCATTGAGTACTAATCCTGATTGATGATGATGATGATGATGATCAGTATTCGTGTTCATCATGAACATATGATCATCATCATTAGTAATAACCTGACCATGATCACCTTCATCATCTCCTTGCATTAACGTGGTTGGTGTTGCGTTGATAGTGCTTAGCACAACACCATAAGGGTCATTACCATTATGATGTAATGAGGCTTGAAACATTCTTGGACTCTCTAGATCAGGAAGATGGTAGTAGTTACCATTAACCACATCCACTTGCTGTGCAAACCAATTAGATTCTTGTCCTGATGATGATGATGATCCCATCATTGTTCTTGGATTGTTGTAATTGATCATAGTCGTTAGTTTCTTCTTGAAAGCGCGACAAACCACCCATCCTTCCTCATGAGGTGGTCCATTTTCATCAGTCTCGAGACGATATTCATGCATTATCCAATCAGATTTCTGACCATTTGGAGCTCGACCTTTGTAAAACACAAGAGTCTTCCTCATCCCGACAAGCTCTTGCTTCGAGTATATGGCCTTGTCTCGACCAGTTGCTTTCCAAAAACCCGAGCCCGTTGCTCTATTGGTTCGTGTCCCTGTTGGATACTTCTTGTCCTTGTGGCTAAAGAAGTACCATTCCCTCTCTTCACCTGTTCCTCTTCCACATAACTCTGAAACATCAATGACTATAAAATGTGAGCTATTAATATATAACATGTAAGTAACAAGTAGTGATGTTGTATGCATACATACCTTGGATGTCCCATGGCTCGATTTTGTAAAGATCAACATCTTTGATAACATCAACTTGCATTCCAGGGAATGCAACTTTCTTCTTGAGATAATAGTCAACGAGTTCTTCATCGGTCGGATGAAATCGATAACCGGGAGGAATGTGTGAGAGACTCTCCATTTGGTATTTTTAAATAAATTTCTGTAATGTGGCAATTTGTAACATATAATTTACCATCAAAGGTGAAAAGAAAAATATGGATGTAACTAATGTGAAATTAAGTATTCAAGTAAGTCTACATAGAGATGATGTCTCCTTAATTTTTCACTCACGTAATTATGATTTAAAATAGATATTTGATCCAATTCATCATGAAAAAGGTTTTTTCATAAAAAAAATACGTTTGGATACTCATAATATCTCAACTAAACCAAATTTCATGCATAATATTTTTTTTAAAAGAATCATGATATGCATGGTTTTATAAACTAGTAGTTAACTTTCTATAATGTGCGTGAATGAACCTATTATTACTTCCCATCTTTTATTTTTTCATTTGTACTGTATTTGATGAAAATCTTTTAAAAAGGGAGAAAAAAAAACAATGAACATCAATTTTTCTTTAAAAAAGAAATCCATACGTGAAATAAGTAATGAAAATCACATACTTTCCTACAAAAGGAGAAAAAACAATGTAGTCGTCTTGTCCTTTAAATAAGAAAAGGAAGAAAATAGTTATACTTATAACCTAAGATCTCTATAGTACTAAAGTTAAATATCTGGTTATATTGTAACATCACATAAACTAGAAACCACACATGGTTCGATATACTGAAATAAACTTACATGGATCTTCTTCTTATATATGCGAGTTTTCTAAGAATTTTAGATTGGGTTCTTCTCTAGGTTCCTCGAAGACTTGGACAAAGAGACAAAAGGGTTTTGTCTTGTTTATGTTGTTGCGATCATGAAAGACTGAGTATTCTTATATTGGCGGATTCTCGAGGCTTATATGAACCCATATATATAGGCACATGGTAAATGTAAACAGAGACAAAAACTTTCATGATGCAAAAGGAAATGTGCTTTCTATTTTATTTTATGTGATTTTTTATTCTATACTTTTTCTTAAGAGAAGATTCTATTCAGATTTTTGGGAGTCTTTAATTATAACTTAGCTATCACTCTCTACCTGAAGTGTTGAATAAGTTTTCACTTTCTATCTTTGTGTGTGTGATAAAGAAGTAATATGATATTTTAGAACTATATATATCTACCAACTATTGAATGCGACATATTCAAATAAAGTACCTTTGTATAATTTATTGAAGAAATTAATTAGTTGTATATGGCGTGGCTCTGCGTTAGGGCGGTACGGTCATCGTGGTCGCAATAGTCACATTTTGTGTTGTGGTTCGGTGGTGGTGATCGATCAGATCGTCCTCAAAAGAACAAATAACTATAAGCATTGCAGACTTTCGGATCATCCAAACGGTTATGTTTTGAATGATCAAGACCCAAATATATCTAAAAGTAGTTAAGTTAAATAACAATAGAAAAAAACTGTTTTAATTTTTAAACATCCTTGAAATTTTTTAAAGTATACTATTTTTTGGGTTTACATTTATCCACGGCATTTCTTTTCTCGTGTTGATGTTACTCAAATAGCACTACACTCTTGGATTAATGTAATCAATCCCTACATCTTTTGTTGACCGTCACATATATAACACCAATATAATATGCTGCTCATGTTAGGTTGCTAGATTCGTTTGGTGAAATTGTATACGCATGTTCTTTTATTATGTTTAATAAATAATGTATTTATTTAGTCGGTCTTTTTCAGTTTTCTGTGTCTTGATCCCTTGATGACTAGATGTTGCAACAACAACAACAACAAAAATCTTTTGGATATAAAATGTTTTTTTTTTGACTAATTCAACATGCTTATATAAATATTGGATATAAATGTTTATATGATCAAACATTAGGAAGCTTGTAAGACTGTGCTATTTGATTTACTAGTTACAGAAAATGTTCCAAAATACTTATAAATGTTTCAATATCAAATCTAATTAATCAATTGTTGAATAATTATATATGTCTATTCTTTGCGAGCTCAAACTTATAATTCTATGATAGTTGTACAATATATATATATATATATATATATCAAATGTTTTATTTTATTTTATTAGACTAATTATGTAAATTTTAAATAGATGATATTGTAAGAAACATAAATTGAAGTCAAGTATAAAAAAACGGGAAATACCTGTTGTAAACATAAAAATAGTAAAACAATCAAATAAAATCAGTAATAAAATAACGTGGCGTAACATGAGTGGTTACGTAATAACACAGGCAACATCATCACGGCCAAAAAGCTCCTTATCGCCTT